>JAIUZE010004281.1:0-39828 GCA_022085475.1 Heliosperma pusillum
TACAAATTTTGGTTTCAAATTTTATGATGTTTATGTTTTATTTTGGTTTTATTTCATAATTGTTATGATTAAACCGTAATATTTAGCAAATGAAATCAAATCGATCTAATTAATGACCAACAAAATTAGTAGTGACTAATTTTGAGTTCTAAAACAAAATTTATTGATTATATTAAAAATTATGTACTTAGTGTACATAAATTCAATTTGTACACTAAAATTATTCTAAATGCGTGAAAACGAGCACTACGTGCACGAAAATTGCTACATGCATAAAAACAGTTACTAGGTGCATGAAAATAACGGGCTCTAGATGCATTAAAATGAGCATTAGGTGCATGAAAATTGTTAGATACATGAAACTGACTACTAGGTGCATGAAAATTAATAAATTGTATTTCACCTCAATTTCCATCAGTAACTTATATTTTTTTCGACCAAGATGTATGTTACCTGGCCATAAAATTCTACGCCAAACCCAAAAATGTCCTTATTTTTTAAAAATAAATTTTCTAAGGCGGAGTTCTCACGGTTCTCATTATGTTAGTGGTTCTCACCGGATCCCAATTCTATATATATATATATATATATAATATATATATATATGTACAAATCTTTAAATAACATAACAATTTTGATGTACTATACCTATATATATATATATTATAAAATTAAATAAATTAATTAAATTTAAAGCAAAGTTAAATAAATTAAACGTAATTAATGAATTTATTTTCGTACCTCAAAATTTTATACCGCGCGCGCGTATCTGAAAAAAAAAAGACACAATCTATAACAACGGTTCATTATAATACTACCGTTGTTATTATGTTCAACAACGGGTCATACTAAAGAAACCGTTGTCATTGTGTTTATTAGATTTTTCCTTTTGGCGCATTTTGGTGAAAATATATAACAACGGGTATACTTTAACCGTTGTCATTACTCTATAACAACGGTGTTTTTTAGTATAACCGTTGTCAATAGCTTCTCTTAATAAAAAATAATTTACAATCCTATAGAGTAAATTAAACACACAAATAATTTACAATCACATTATCATCATCATCATCATCATCATCCTCGTTTACAACTCAAATCTTTTTGTTTATTATCATCATCATCCTCCTCGTTCTCTTGATCATCATCCTGCTCGTTCTCTTTATCATCATCCCGTTCGTTCTCATTTTCATTATCAGGTAATTTTTGTGTTTCGCCTTTAGGGTTTTAAGATTGAAGTTCATCTTTTTGTTTTCATCTTTTTGTTTTTCGGTTCTTTGTTCTATTTATCGTTCTCTTTATCATCTAGTTTCATTCCTTTGTAAGTTTTTAGAGTTTAAGAATCTCTTTATTTGTTCAGTTACTATTTCATTCCTTTTAAGGTCTAAGGGTTTTAGAATCGCTGCATGCATGACTCTGTTCCGTTAATATTTCATTTCTTTTGAAGGTTTTAGGGTTTTAGGATTATCATGGGTGAAAAACGGAAAAGAGTAGAAAACAATGATAAGGGGAATAAGCCTGGTGAGAGGGGTGCTTCGAAGTGCCCTGCAGCCCTTGCAGCTATAGCTGCAAAACAGTCGCTGCCTATAAAATGCAGTGTGAAAGGTGTTCCTACTGGTCCAAATGCTGGCCATCTATCCACTTGGATTGGAGTTACAACCAAACAGTTTGCGCCTATTGATTTAGATGATTTCAGTAATCTAAATCCTGTATTGCAAAAGTTACTCTTGAACCGTATAAAGTTATGATAATTAGTTTAGCTAAACACCATTTTATTTTGCGGAAGTTACTATTACATAAGGCAGGAAGCCGTATAAAGGTTCGTATAAAGGTATGATATTAGACAACCGCTTATTAGTATATATGATGATGATGCAGGAAGCTTTCGATATTCCCGACTGCCATGATAAGTATCTATTACATAAGGCAGCGGCAGTCTTAAGGCAGTGGAGGTGTGACCTTGCCAAATTACACTTGTATGTCGACAAGGAGACGGGGGAGATGCATAAGAGCCCACCGACAAAGTACCCCAACATCACTCAGCAACAATGGGATAATTATAAGGCGAAACGAGCTACTGAAAAGTTTCAGGTTAAGTATCCATGTCATATGTTTACATTTTTCTAAAACTCTACTTAAGGTTACATTTTTCTAAAAGTTTCAGGTTACATTTTTCTAAAACTTTACTTGTATCTATAATTTTCTAATTATCTCATCTACTTGCAATTTTATATGATTTGAAGGCCGTTAGCGCCAGAAATCATGCTAACATTTCACAGAAGCGGGGGGTATATTATGGTTCTCGAGGCGGTTACAGATTGATAGAAGACAATCTCGTAAGTAGCATCTATATATTAGATTTTTTTAATCATACTTGGACTTGATATACATGTATACATATATTATTTTTGAGTTAATGTGTAGGTGTCAAAGGGAGTGACCGACTTGAATCGGCACATAACTTATAAAGAAGGGCACACGCCTAAAGGATCCTGAACCTGTAATGAATATGATCAGGAAGTCTTGGCCAACATAGTAAGTATTATTTTATTAAGACGGGTTTTTAATAACTTTATTGTTTAATTCTTACGCGTATGTATGTCTGACTATCTATTTATTTTTGTAACTAAAATAAAATTAAGTTTATTTAATATATTATAGGAGAATGTACTGAAGGAGGTTGCGGAAACAAAATTCACTCCGAGTGGTCGTGACGACGTTCTTGCTAGAGCGATCGGCCGACCCGAGCATCCAGGTCGATTGAGGGGCGTCCCATTACATGTCGGAGTCACCAAATATTATGGGACAACTAGCCTGAAAAAGAAGAAGAAAAATAAGGGAAAGGCTGACATGGTACCATTTTATATTGTCATTTAAAATTCACATGTTATAGTTTTAACAAAATGCTAATTCTACATTTTTGCGTGCAGGTTCAGTTATTGGCCTCCGTGATACTAAAAATGAATTCTGGAGGCAAGCCTTCCGAAGAAGAATTGAAGATGATGGAGGATGTCATTAAAAAGGGTGAGGTAGTGCAACAGATTGGTCAAGAGCCAGACACTACTACCTTGGCAATACATGAGGAGACGGCTGAGAAGACGGGTGAGGTACCTAGTGCTGCTGAGGTTTTAATACCTCAAGCTGATAAGGTAAATATGACTTTTTTTTTCTGCATTTGTTCTTTCCAGCAGCCATGCCTTTGATTGGTTAATTTTATTAGGTAAATGAGTCTGAAAAGGAGACGCAACTTGAGGAGACGGCTGAGAAGACGGGTGAGGTACCTAATGCTGCTGAGGTTTTGATACCTCAAGCCAATAAGGTAAATATGACTTAACCATTTTTTTTTCTGCATTTGTTCTTTCCAGCAGCCATGCCTTTGATTAGTTAATTTTATTAGTTAAATGACTCTGAAAAGGGGACGCAACTTGAGGATCCGGCTGAGAAGACGGATGACAATAATGAGGTCATGCAACTTGAGATGACGGCTGAGAAGACGGACGACCCATCACCTTCAAATGAGGGGCCAGTTTTCGGCAAGGTATGCATGAAGTCTGTAATAGGTATGTAGATCATTTATGATATCTATTATATTTTGGTATTTAATTAATAATGTGTATTCTACATGCCATAAAAAAGAGGGTAGTTATTCTCACCGACCCTTCATCCGAGAAAGTGGTTCGTGTTGCCCGGGGTTTCGTAGACATAATGCCCAGCAAATCAGCGAAAACCATCTTCGTTCATGGCGTACCACTCTTGTCGAATCATAGAAAAGTGGAGATAGAGCAAGCCGCGAAGGGCTATGAAACCCTTAAACTGCTCGTCCCAGTCTGTGACGACCTTCAAATTTTGGCAGATGCGGTTCAGTGTTTTGTCCAATGGCCTAATAAGCACGTTTACCTGGCTCGTGAGCGTAAAACTCAACAGAATGTAGCCGGGGTTAGAAAAATACATCTAATCAGCCTTTTGTCTTTGTTCATCACCTACATAATTAGTGAAATTTATATGTTATATTTTTGTTTTGTAAGTAACAAAAAACATGGATAAGACTAACTCGATAGACAATCTTTCTACTACCTCGTCGAAACAACAACTTGATGAGGTATTTAATTAACTCTCTTTATATTTTAATTTCTACTATTGCCTCATCATTGAAAGAGCAACTTAATTTAGTTAGCCACATGTAAAATGTTGTGACAGGTAGCACAAAAGGAAAACCGCATCATTTCCCCGAGCCGAAAGAGGTCAGGAGTCTATCCCGTACTAATTATACTGGGAACATTTTCATGGAAAAAGTACAAACGATGATGATGATGGACCTTTATAAGGAGGCTTGTGCTCGCATAGCAAGCGAGTAATTAATAATTATTTCGCTCGAGGATGATATTGTAGGGAAAGAACGTCAAGCAATTATGTCATGGGAAATTCTAGCCATTTGGGCAGGCCTTGACGAGATTGATGTCCAACACCTATATGTTTGGATGAAGTAAGTTTCTTAATAAATTAAATCATGCAATATTCTAATATTCTGACTAAGATATAGTGTTTTTAATATCGGAATTAAAACCGTCATGTAGGTTCTTGAAATCGGTTGTGATCCCCGAGATCAAGAGTCCACTTGATTTATACGGATTCCTGTGCCCTTATCTTTTATCTATGCATATCGGGATTATTTCGTATGAAGAACGTATAGATTATATTGCTCAGGAATTGGCGAAAAACAAAAAGCTCATTCTTGCCCCTTAAAATGAAGTCGGGAAATATATAATTAATATTACGATTCCAAACACAATTGCATTTTTATATTTAATATATGATGTTGTGATTGTTATAATGATGTGTCTCTCGATCTAGGAGACATTGGGTGCTAGCAGCGATCATGCCGACCAAGAAGAAAGTCTTTTGGTTGGACTCTTTGCATAAACAACCATCGATCCGAGACCTTTAAGAAGTTGATTATTAAGTAAGTTTATAATACTGATTTGGCACATAATATAAAGTTTCAATTGTTATTATTTTCACTACTACACATATATATTTATGTGACTTTCTGCCTCTTTTTTTTTTAAAGGGCGTTTGAGAAGAAAAGAGCTAACGACGATCAACCATGGAAGATTCTGATGATGGCCCTACTTTTACTACGATAACAGGGGTACGTGCGCTTTTTAATACCTTAATTAAGTGCATGACATCTGTCTTTTTTAGTTACGCATTAAACTAATTGGTAATTGCCTTCTCGTCTCTTCGTTTTTTATGTAATAATAGGTCCCTAAACAGTCGGATTGCATACAATGTGGATACTACGTTTGTCGTTTCATGTTGGAGATTATTAGGCGAAGATATATCCTCATTCCAGAAAGAGTTAGCAGTTTAATGTAGCTAATACTTTTTTTCATTAGAGCTGATATCTTTGCTGCTATATATGATGTTGCTATGTATGCCTACTGTTGTTACCCTACTGATCGATGTCTTTTATTTGTTTTATCCGCAGTATGCAATCACACGCCACATGTCCCTGAGTACAAAAAGCAACATATAGACGAGGTAAGGGACTTGTGGGGCAAATACGTCCTTGAACATTATTGTAAGGAAGAATAAATGAAACTTAGATTATTTTGGAAGCAGATAGGGAACTTTAATTTGTAGAAGTCATTAGAGCAAATTGTAAGTATGAATTGCTCTGAAGGAGATCATTTTGGTTGTATATATCATTTTGCTGCTGCTTATTTATATATATATATATATATATATATATATATATATATATATATATATATATATATATATATATATATATATATATATATATATATATAGAATTGGGATCCGGTGAGAACCACTAAGATAATGAGAACCGTGAGAACTCCGCCTTACGAAATTTATTTTTAAAAAATAAGGACATTTTTGGGTTCGGCGTAGAATTTTATGGCTAGGTAACATACATCTTGGTCGAAAAAATATAAGTTACTGACGGAAATTGAGGTGAAATACGATTTATTAATTTTCATGCACCTAGTAGTCAGTTTCATGCATCTAACAATTTTCATGCACTTGGTGCTCATTTTAATGCATCTAGAGCCCGTTATTTTCATGCACCTAGTAACTGTTTTCATGCATGTAGCAATTTTCGTGCATCTGGTGCTCGTTTTCACGCATTTAGAGTAATTTTAGTGTACAAATTGAATTTATGTACATTAAGTACATATTTTTTAATATAATCAATAAATTTTGTTTAGTTACTGCAAGTATTTTGCTTGAATAAACTAAACTAATGGTAAATGATCCAACAAAACTTTCGAAACAAAGATTTGGTGGAGATTTAGTGAGGGTTCTCACGGTTCTCATTATGTTAGTGGTTCTCACCTGATCCTGACCCTATATATATATATATATATATATATATATATATATATATATATATATATATATATATATATATTTTGCTGCTGCTGAAAGAGGTATATATATCATTTTGCTGCTGCTGAAAGAGGTTTATGCGTGCTGCTACTGCTGCTGATTTTATGCAGTATTTTCACTGGCAGGGGAACAAATTACAATTTTTTCAAAAACAATATTAAAAGCAATAACAACGGTTTTTTTAAAATTCATTAAAAGCGTTGTTAAATATTTCCCACCAAAAATATTCATACTTTTAACAACGGTTTAGTCTGATATACCTGTTGTTATTAAAACTTTCCACAACGGCTTTCTTAGTATACTCCGTTGTAATTAACTCTATTCAAAACGAGTTTGAAAAACTTAAGCGTTGTTATAATCTTTCCCACCAAAACTACACACACGTTTAACAACGGTTTCTTTTAACACAACCGTTGTTGTATCTTTCCCACCAAAATTATTCACACGTTTTAACAACGGTTGACTAGTAATAACAACGACTTTTTACCGTTGTTAAAAATATTCACAACGATTTTTTCATTAAATATGAACCGTTGTTAATACCTTTAACAACGGAGGCTTTAACAACGTCCGCTTTTTAATATAACAACGGTTTTTAACCGTTGT
Organism: Heliosperma pusillum; assembly: GCA_022085475.1. NCBI lineage: Eukaryota > Viridiplantae > Streptophyta > Magnoliopsida > Caryophyllales > Caryophyllaceae > Heliosperma > Heliosperma pusillum. Next base: position 7,021 of record JAIUZE010004281.1, read on the forward strand.
CATAGACTGTTTTGTAGTAGTGACTCTGCTTTTTTCCCCTTTACTTGGCGAGTAAGACCCACAGAGACTGAACACCACTCTCTCTCTCTCTCTCTCTCTCTCTCTCTCCTTTTTTATTTAATTACTCTCTCTTCTGCACTCTCCAACTATCCTACATATCCTACATTCTTTATTCTTTATTTCAGAGTTGATAATATGATGATATATGATTGGGATTATATAATATGATCCAATTATATATAATAAAAAATTAAGTCGAAATTTTTTAAAATAACATTCATTCAAAACAATAGACTTGATATTTTATGTTCCAGAAATAATATGCAAAAATAAAAATGATTTGAAATTTTATATTTTAGAAATAATATTAGAATTCTGACAATATGAAATTACATCTATTCATTAGAACTAAAGGGTTTTAAAAATTATACCTTGATATAATCCCATTAAAATTTATTCATTCATTTACGGCGGTATAATGACAAACAAAACTATTTTGGTGGTTATGAAAAAAAAATAATGTAAATTTTAATTGACAGGATAACTAATGTAGAAATCTATAAATCGTAATACTACGGAATAATGAAAATCTTATCAGGTAATTGTGAATCATAAAAAAAACTGAATAAAAAGTTTCAATTTAAAATGACAAAATGAATATAGGAAAAAATATTGCATCTAGCAATTATTTAGGTAGACTTAACAGCCTTTATCTCGGAAAAAAATGGAATTCTTGAACTAAAAAAAATCATTAACCAGACAATGCATAATTATAATGATAAAAATAAATAGAATTAGCTAAAATTAATGTAAACAATACTTTAAATAAATTATGGAACAAAATAAAAAAGAATAATGCTGAAAAGTTAAAACAGAGTTAAATATCATGCAATCATTAGATTGACATAGTACAACCTCTAAAAAAAACAATCTTGACACTTGTGAGAACCGAGTTTGAAAGGGATCTCATATTATCTTCAATATACATTATTTTTCAATATATAAATTGTCAAAAAAGCCAAATTACGCTGCCTGAGGGAGAGAGGTGTAGTTTGAGATGACTTTTTTGAAGCCAGATATGTACAGACAAGAAACAAAACAATAATGTAAATGGGTATTTGGTGAAAATGGGGTTTTAATAATTCATTAATTCATTTGGAAGATCTGGCAATAATTGCAGTTCATGGATTATAAATCAGAGATAGAACATATTATAATGTACTTTCTGAGTTTCTTTCAAAACTTTTTGAGTTTTATTTTAAAGAATATGAGTTTTTATTATAAAGTTTTTGAACTCGTTCATTTAAACATTAAGCTAAAAAATATCAGCATTGCTCAAAAACTATACCTAAAGATACAATTAATTTTGAGTTTTGTCATACAAAAATTATTATATTACTTATAAGTTTTAAATACTCAGAAAAAGTAAAAATAAACTCAAAAACTAGTAAGGGTGTGGGATAATACATCCGATTAATCCTTTTTCCTCAATAATTGGGGGAGTTGGCTGCAAATGTAGGTTGACACTAGAGAGGAAGAGGAGCATTTGCATTTAAGGACCAGGGTTCAAATTATATCCTACTCCCATGAGTAAGATATAATATACTCCCAACACTTATCCTCCCATAACTTCCCATAAGTTTGTTATTGAAAATACATAAAATCAAATTGAAACACTTTAAAATTTAAATTTTGATAAATAAAAAAATAAAATAAAAAAATGTATACCATTATTTATAATTTTTGTTCCTCTATAAGTAGAGATCACATTTGATATATTTTGGTATTTATTTTAATCTTACCCTTATATTCATATCACATAATTGATATATTCATAAAAATTTATTCACAAGGCATAATTGACATATTCGCGAGATACTCACATTATACAATTAGCATATTCCCGTAAGTTGAAAATCATATTCACAAAGTAAACCTTACACACTTACAAAAAGGTAGTATATATATTAAGTCTAATGTAACAAACATATTCATGATACACATACAAAATTAAACCTCATATATTCACATTACATAATCGACATATCAACGTAAATTAAAAATCATATTCTCACAATAAACTTGCATAAATTACACTATTAATATAGTGTTCACACAATATGACAAACATATTCACAAATTAGTTATATGGAAGAGTAACGATTGAGCTAATCATAGATATTCATTTAATAAAAGATACATATTCACACAAGGTAACATATGAATATGCCCATTATATGATGTGAATATGCCAGTAAAATTAAAATAGACACTAAAATATATCAAATGTGATCTCTAATTATAGAGAAATAAAAATTAGGAATAATGATATGATTTTTATAATTTTTCAGTTTATAATATTTATGTTTTATAAGTTTTAAAAAAAAAACAAAATAAAGTGGGAGTATGGAGTATCATACCCCTGTGTATATGGTATAAGAATTGAAAGATTTTTAGGTGGGCTTGGACTCTCGGTTTTGCGCGGGGATAAGCCTGTTATTTGATATGAGCTTTATAAGTCCACTTTTTTTTAATTTTTTAATGTGCACTTATTTTGGGCTACCGCAAGCACTTCGGTTTGTTGGCTTTGAAAAACTCCCTCCATCCTGATCAATTTTTTACCTTTGCTTTTGACACAAAATTTTTAAAAAAAATACAGGATTATTTGTATTTCTACTTAGTGGATGACAAATATACAATATTCTGATCATAGGAAGATCAAGTTACTCATAGATAACCAACCTAATATAGAAAAGTAAGCAAATGAATAAGACATCTTTAAATGGAAATGGTTAACAAATGACCGGAACGGAGGGAGTATTATCAAGTACGAGTATACTTAGATAAGCCAAGGCAAAAATTCGACTATCCACATCCCACTTTTATGAAACTAGTTGTTGCACCGCGCCCGATCGGGTGCGGTGCCACAATTTGTGAAATCGCTAAGCGTAAATGAATCGGAATTATATTAATAGTAATGGGCATTGTCCATATATATATAATTTACGTAATGGACATAGTATTAATTACACAATTGGCGAAATTTCTTGAAAACACGGTGTTTAATGCCACTAATTAGACAATAGACTTTAGAAAATAACAGGCGAAATGACAACACCGGAAACCGTATATCCGGTTTTTCCGTATATCCGGAAACCGTATATCCGGTTTTTCCGTATATCCGGAAACCGTATATCCGGTATCCGGTTTTTCACTTTATTATGTAAAATTTTATGTCTTATTTTTATTTTTTTTGTGATTTTAGGATTTTTCTTAATAAGTTAAAAGAGTATAAGATATTATAAGAATAAATAACTTAAAAATGTATAAAAGTAATAAGATTGAGTCAGGATATACTCGACGTTTAGTGGTTTTATGATTTTATTTTTATATTTTTATTAAAAATAGGAACCGTATCGGAAACCGTATATCCGGTTTCAAATTTTGCCGATACGTATCCGATACGGTTTTTTATAAACCGTATCGTATATACGGAAATTCGTATCGGATATACGGAAATCCGTATAATTGAAACCGTATATCGTATCGGATACGTATAATAAAACCGTATCGTATATTTTTGCTCAATCCTAATTCACAAGTAGTATAGTTGGATGACGACTGGACAATAATGAAATTAGATTAGTATGTACTCCGTAAATTACCCATCAAAAGCTCTCCCAATATAAAAAGATAAATAAATGAATGTGACAACCAAAATGAAAAAGGGTAAACAAATGACCGGGATGAAGGGAGTATACAGTCTCAAGCTTAAGAAGTGGAGTAAAAAGTAATCACCAACCCAAATGTGATTATACGGAATGGCTGCAATGTAAAATAAAATAAGGTAAAGAAAGCAAAAATATGGAATACTTGTCTTATACATCATGCGAAAGCAAAGTTCAGAAATTCTCAGCACAGCAATTCAGCAAATCTAAACTAAAGGCTGATGAAAACACCCCAAAAAGCTTGGGGCAAGTAACGACTTGTCTACAGATATCTATCAATTCTACTGGACTTACCTAGAGAACAAGTTTTGAATAATTTTCTCCCAAGTTCAAAGTCCTGACCTTATCCAGCTGCTCATTCGCAACAGCCAGCCAGCTATCCAACTTTGCTTGCGGCCTAGCACAGTAGCACTCCTCTATCATATTTGGCCGCAAGTTTCAAACGCATACCTTTCTCGTGATACCAAGAATCAACACAGACAGAACAACTTAGAAGTAAATATTTCACTGTTGTGCGCGGAAGCGTCTTGGAGTAGATGCAATAAATAAAAGACACAAGATTTACGTGGTTCACTATCAATGTGATAGCTACGTCCACAAGGGCGAGGAAAAATATTTCACTATGTCGGGAGAATTACAGATTACAAAAGATGAGCACAGAGTTTTTCTAGATTTGCCTCTTAAAACTCTCAATGTGTTTGCCTCACAATTTTCTCGTTAAAGAATAGCTAGACTAAGATAGTGTTTATATAGTAAGCTACCTTAACTAAGACTAATCGAATTAGGAAATAAATAATAATAAACAAACTATTCCTAAACTAAACTAAAGAAACAATAATACGGAGTACTAGGCAACTCTTGCCTAACCAAATAAGGAAACTCCCACTTGGCTATTAACTTTCCAAATAGAAAGACAAAACACGTAGCCAAGAAATCATGCTACAGCAAGATGCATGCCACTTGCGAATACCTGCTTGCATTTCTTATCTTTGCTTCTTCGTACTTTAGTTTTATTTCTCATCTTTAATCTTACTCCGACATATTCGTACGCGACATACGAGTCACATACCAACAGTTCTCCACCTTGACTCGGACAGTCGAATTTAGCAAACGACTTCCAAACCACTCAAGCACTATACATGTCACTCTCAAGTAGACAAGTATATGTCATGTTCCAGTAAATGAGCGCTCACACTAGAACACCATAGACTCCAACTAGAGTCTATAACCATCCAATATACCCTGGACTGGGTCTACCGTCCAATAAGCCCTGGACTAGGCCTGCGTCCATTTAACCCTGGACCGGGCCGCTCAAGGCTCCACCTCGAGCTCAGCACCCCGAAGGGTTTAGACATAACTGTCTATATTCAACAAGTCCAAGCAATGTTTGAACTTGCTGAATGGAACCGGCTTAGTGAAGCAATCTGCAAGATTATTGTCAGCTGTTCCCACTTTCTTCACCTTGATTCTTTTCTCGTTCCTCAGAAAATGATATCTGACATCTATGTGCTTGGTTCTATCATGATGCACTTGATCCTTTGCCAAACAAATAGCACTTAAGCTATCACAATATAACGAAGCGATCTCTTGATATAGACCAAGCTTACTTACAAGCCCCTTTAACCATATAGCCTCCTTAGCAGCCGCAGTCAAAGCCATATACTCTGCCTCCGTGGTTGACAAAGTCACAGAAGATTGAAGAGTAGACTTCCAACTAACAACAGAACCACCAAGTCAAAGCTATCTACATCTGCAGCATAGTCGGAATCAGAATATCCAACAACCAAACAATCATCATCATTCCCATAAACAAGGCCAACATCCGTCGTTCCTCTCATATAGCGAAGAATTCTCTTCACCGCTAACCAATGTTCTTTACCAGGTTGAGCCATAAACCTGCTAACAACACTAACTGCATGTGCAATATCTGGCCTAGTGCAAACCATGGCATACATTAAACTGCCAACTGCACTAGCATAGGGAACCGTTGACATATAAGACTTCTCAGCTTCAGTTTAAGGTGCAGAAGATATAGTTAACTTACCGACAGCATAAGGAGTATTTAAAGGTTTAGCAGTACTCATACCAAAACGGCTGAGTATCTTCTCAATGTAGCCTTTCTGAGATAAGAAAAGCTTCCTTTTAGAACGATCCCTGAAAATCTCCATCCCTAATATCTTCTTCGCGGATCCTAAATCCTTCATATCGAACTCTGAACTGAATAACTTCTTTAATTTATCAACATCTGACCTTTTCTTAGCAGCAACAAGCATATCATCAACATATAAGAGTAAATAAATCAAAAACCCATCTTCTAGCTTGTTATGATAAACACAACAATAATATGAGTTTCTCTCATACCCATGCTCCACCATAAAAGTGTCAAATCTTTTGTACCATTGCCTTGGAGATTGTTTAAGCCCATATAAGGACTTCTTCAAATGACATGCAAAATGCTCTTTCCCCGGAATTTCAAACCCTTCAGGCTGCTTCATTAGAATCTCTTCCTCCAACTCCCCGTGAAGGAAAGCAGTCTTGACATCAAGTTGCTCAAACTCATAATCATAATGTGCCACTATTGCTGGTAACACACGAATAGAAGTGTGTCTCACAACAAGAGAGAAAATCTCCACATAATCAACTCGCTCTATCTGACTGAACCCCTTTGCAACAAGTCTAGCCTTGTATCTAATTGTTTCAGCCTCTGAAGTTCCTTTCTTTTTCTTGAACACCCATTTGCACCCTATCAATTTTCTCCCTTTTGGTGGTGGCACAAGTTCCCAAGTATTATTTTTGTAAAGAGACTCCATCTCTTCACCCATAGCAGCAAGCCATTGCACTGACTCACTACTAACAATTGCTTCTTTATAAGATGATGGTTCTTTAGACTCAATTTCATCAGCTACCTGTAATGCATAACCAACCATCTCCTCAGCATAGCAATTATTGCCACAAACCTTGCGGCCTTCAAGCTCTTCAATTAACCTCCTGGTCTTCTTACTTACATGTTTAGGCAAGGTAGTAGGATCAGTTGGTTGATTAGAAGACTCATCCTGATCACTTTCCTCCTCATGTGGAGTAGTTACAGGACTAGAAGTAACTGGTTCGACATCCTCCTCGATCACAACTCGTGGAAACATAGATAAAGTGGCAGGAGCCACCTCAAACTCCACCTCTTTCTCGGCACTCTTACTCTTTTCAACACCCTCGGGCACCTCCTTAGAAATAAACATGGAATTTTCATCAAAGGTAACATCCCTGCTAATAATAACACGACCCTCTGAAGGAGACCAAATCTTGAACCCCTTAACTCCATCTCCATATCCCAGAAAGCATCCCCTCCTAGCCCTTGGATCCAACTTACTATCTTTTACATGATAATAAGCTACACATCCAAAGACTCTAAGTGTAGAGTAATCCGGTACGTTGCCGCTTCATAACTCATAAGGAATCTTGCAGTCAATTCCCATATGAGGCCCACGATTAATCAAGTAACAAGTTGTAAGAACAGCTTCACTCCAGTACCTTCTTGCAAGACCTGCATTAGAGAGCATGCATCGAACTCTCTCTAACAGTGTCTGATTCATTCGTTCTGCTGTGGTGTACCCTTGACGATATGATGCCTCGCAATACCCTCATTCTTACAGAACTCATCGAATTCCCCTAAACAGAATTCCAAACCATTGTCCGTTCATATCTTCTTGATCTTTTTACCTTTCTGATTTTCCACCAAAGTCTTCCATTGCACAAAGACTTTGAAAGCCTCACTCTTATGCTTAAGCAACCTAAGCCATGTGTACCTCGAATAATCATCAATAAAAGTAACAAAATAATGATATCCTCCCATACCTTCAACTCGAGCAGGCCCCAGACATCTGAATGGATATAATCAAGGACTTCTTTTGTTCTATGAACACCCTTGCTAAATTTAGATCTGTGTTTCTTACCAAACACACAATGTTCACAAAACTCAAGGTTCCTCACCTTGACACCTTTAAGAAGATCTCTCTTAGACAATAGTTGCATCCCTCTCTCACCCATATGACCAAGCCTTTTATGCCAAAGCTTAGTCATCTCTTCGTGATTTACGGACGCACAAACTGCAGAACTAGTCAGTGTTTCACCTTGTAAGACATACAAGGTATTTTGTTTGACACCTTTCAGCACCAAACTAGAACCCTTCATGATAGACAAATTCTTCCCTTTACCCCGGAACTCATATCCTAAATCACTTAAAGCACCAAGTGAAATAAGATTCTTCCCTAAAGCTGGAACATGTCTCACATTAGTCAAAGCACAAATCTTACCCTCAGTAGTCTTCACTTTGATTGACCTTATACCCACTACCTCACAAGTACGTAGCATTGTTACCAACAACAACGTGACCCCCATTAGAGGACTCATAAGTATTAAACCAATGCTTGTGTGGACACATATGATAAGAACAACCAGAATCCAGAATCCAACGATCAATAGGACGAATATAATCAACCGCAAGAGCATAGTCCGCCTCAGAATCGTACTCTGTATTCTTACTTTGAACTACAACCGCTTTAGACTTAGTTTTCAACTTAGGACAACTAGGTCTTTTATGCCCGGGTTCTTTACATAGAAAATAGATAACAGAATTATTAGCATTATTGGTGTCTTGAAATTTAGCCTTAGCCTTTTTCTTATAAGATCCACCTTTCTTAGCCTTATTAACAACTAAGCTTGCCCCTGATCCGTCTCCTAAGTCAACAGTTGCCTTTTGACGCAACTCCCTAGTGCAAAGTGCTGACTTCACTTCCTCTAGGGTTCATGTTTCTTTACCAAGAACAAAAGAATCCACAAAATTCTCATATGACGCAGGTAAAGAAACCAGCAGAATTAAAGCAGCATCTTCATCCTCAATCTTAACATCTATATTACGCAGATCTAGTAATATAGTATTATATTTGTCTAGATGATCACGAAGTGACATACCTAATTGCATCTTGAAAGAGAACAGACGTTGTTTCAACAACAACTTATTGGTGAGTGACTTTGTCATGTACAAACTCTCCAATTTCAGCCATAAACCCGCAGCAGAAAACTCACTGGCTACCTCGGTTAGGACATCGTCTGACAAACTCAACAAGATCGATGAATGAGCCCTCTCCTCCATTGTTACCAAGGCAGGATCTTCCGTCTCAATCATCCTAGGTTCAACACCCGAAGCAGAAGCTTCGGTCTTCTTCACCTTCGTGGAAAAACCTTGCGTCAAGGGTTTCCAGATACACTTTTCTTTTAGCAAAGCCCTCATCTTCAACTGCCATAGTGCAAAACTATTCCTCCCATCGAACTTCTCAATTCTTGTAGTCTCACTTGACATCTTCTCCTCCTGGATCTAAAACTCAAGGCTCTGCTGCCAATTGTTGTGCGCGGAAGCGTCTTGGAGTAGATGCAATAAATAAAAGACACAAGATTTACGTGGTTCACTATCAATGTGATAGCTACGTCCACAAGGGCGAGGGAAAATATTTCACTATGTCGGGAGAATTACAGATTACAAAAGATGAGCACAGAGTTTTTCTAGATTTGCCTCTTAAAACTCTCAATGTGTTTGCCTCACAATTTTCTCGTTAAAGAATAGCTAGGCTAAGATAGTGTTTATATAGTAAGCTAACTTAACTAAGACTAATCGAATTAGGAAATAAATAATAATAAACAAACTATTCCTAAACTAAACTAAAGAAACAATAATACGGAGTACTAGGCAACTCTTGCCTAACCAAATAAGGAAACTCCCACTTGGCTATTAACTTTCCAAATAGAAAGACAAAACACGTAGCCAAGAAATCATGCTACAGCAAGATGCATGCCACTTGCGAATACCTGCTTGCATTTCTTATCTTTGCTTCTTCGTACTTTAGTTTTATTTCTCATCTTTAATCTTACTCCGACATATTCGTACGCGACATACAAGTCACATACCAACATTCACCTTCTAAAGCGCATCACATTCCGTCTTTACCCGAGCGACAGGAATTCAGGAAGTTTGATCTAACCAGCCCAATAATTACGTTGGGGATACTCATGTGCCAGCTGAGAATCAATACGAAAATAGGGATTAAGAGTTTAATGACAGCATTTTCCGAGTAAAAATTCAAACATCATGGTTGTTATAAAGTCCACCACCAGTACAAGCGGCTTGTTAGCTCCAACAATATTGACACAACTTAACCAACGAATTGATGCTTCCAACCAAATTTGACAAACTTAACCAACGAATCAACGATTTTGACTTGGCGATCCTCGAACTCGATACCACACAATTAGTATTAACATGACCTTTAACCAAATGTGACCAAACTTCTGGTTATCCAAGACAAAATTGAAAAGCGGAAGTAGTTTTTCTTTCCTGTTGTCGAGTAAGGCACAAAGCTAATATCATATAAAAGTTACGAAGATAAGGCCCTATGACCAATATTTCGATTTCCTCACTATTAAAAACTATGCAAGACCTTGATAACTTGTGAAAAGGGGAAAAAGAAAAGGCACGATCATATGAGCAAATGGATTATCGGCCGAAAAGTCACAATGTCACCACATTGCTAAGCAGTAAACTTTTTAATCTGCACTAAAATGTATAAAGTGGTCAGTACCTATAAAAATTTCCATGGTTAATAAATTCAAGTAAGATAACTCGATGATTTACTTGAACGACTCGAGTACCACAACACTATCCCACACACGTAATTTCGGCCAATGACATGATAAAGAGGGCAAACTGTACATTAACCTACCCATGAGGAATGCTTTCCATATGACCCTGGATGAAATTGAAGAAATTCATGGTTCATCATGATTGAAAAGATGAATGTGTGTGATTATGAGAAACATTTGTTAAGTAATGTAGAGAGAAGATTTGTAGAGAGAAGATTAAACAATTGTATTGATTCAAGTTAATCTTACACTGTATCATGAGTTTACTTGTAGATGAATTGATAAACCGACATAGGAGCCAACTCCTTGTTCTAGTCGACTTATAACTACCTTATAACAAACTTTCTGTTTGTAACTAACTTAGTTGACTACTCTAAATAACTTTTGATTTAGTTAATTCCAACACCCCTCAAGTTGGAGGATGTAAGATACATCCCCAACTTGCCTTGAAGTAGACGATGTTGAGGATCACTCAGGGCTTTCGTAAATAAATCTGCAGGCTGTTCTTTTGTAGGGATATAAGATAGAGTGATGAGACCTTTCTGCAATTTTTCTCGAACAAAGTGGCAGTCAAGATCAATGTGCTTTATTCTCTCGTGGAACACTGGGTTTTTGGCAATTGTGGATTGTTGTCTGACTATCACACTTGATATGGATACCAGTAATATCAGGAACACCTAATTCTTCAAGTAATCTGCTTAACCAGGACAATTTAGCTGTTAGTCTGCGAAGAGACCTGTACGTACTTATCTTCAGCAGACGACAAGAAAATTGTTTATTGTTTCTTATTTTTCCAGGATATGAGACTGCCACCCATGAATATGACAAAACCACTAACAAACTTCCTAGTATGTGAGCAAGCTGCCCAATCAGTATCACAAAAACCTTCTAATTTGAATTTTGATCTGTTGTTGAGTAAAATTCCTTGGCTAGGATTATGGGTTAAGTATTTTAAGACGTGTATAGCAGCAGTCCAGTGAGTGTCTCTTGGAAAAGACATGAATTGACTTAGAAATTGAACAGAGAAGGCAATATCAGGCCTTGTGTTTGTTAAATAATTCAGTTTACCCACCAATCTCTTATAATCTGCTGGGTTTTCAATCAGATTTCCTGAATCTCTGTCAAGCTTGATTGATGCATCCAAAGGACTAGTTACTGGTCGGCAATCAGTGCAGCCAAATTCTGAAAGTGATTCCTTTGTGAATTTTTCTGTGAAATAGCCATTCCAATGAGTCTTGACAAACTCCATCCCTAGGAAGTAGCTAATGTCTCCCAAATCCTTTATTTTAAAAGTGTTGTCCAAAAACTGCTTCAAACTTACTATTTCTTCAGTATTATCTCCCACTAATAATATGTTATCAACATAAACAACCATATACACCACCTTTCCAACTGTCTTCTTTTTGAAGAGAGAGTAGTCATTCAGTGACTGCTCATATCCTCTGGACCTCAGAGCATGCGACAGCTTGACATTCCACTGTATTGAGGTTTGTTTAAGTCCATAAAGGGATTTCTCTAACTTACAAACCAGACCCTTGCCAGTAACCTCCTATCCAGATGGTTCATTCATGTAGACTTGCTCATGTAAATCACCATGGAGAAAGACAATATTCACATCAAGCTATAATATGTTCCAGCCTTTCTTGATAGCAACAGCAACAAGACTTCTTATTGTTGTCATCTTTACAACTGGAGAGAAAGTTTATGTATAGTCAATACCCTCTTTCTGTGTATAACCTTTCACTACCAGTCTTGCTTTATATCTCTCCAAAGAGCCTTCTGATCCGCGTTTAACCTTGAAAACCCATTTACATGTTATGGCTTTCTTTCCAGCAGATAATGGTACAACTTTCCATGTGTGATTTGCTTCTAGAGCTTTGAATTCAGCTGCGCAATGGCTTCTTGCCATTCAGGGAATACAACAGCCTGTTCATATGTTGTTGGCTCTTGGATAATATCCAAGGCCTTATCCAAAACAGCAGTAGCACAACATACAGAAGTTGTAGGTTTGCTAATAAAATCATCCTCACATACAGAAGTAAGGGTGTTGCAACATTGAGTAGTATTAACAACATTACAGGAAGATTTATTATAAGTAGAACATACATAATTCTGCAAATAGGTGGGAGGTCTAGATGGCCTAGTGGGCTATCTAGGCACATTATTGTTATTACTCCTATCAGGAACATTATGAATAACAATATCTATGTCTCTAACATTGCTATGTGGAACGAAATTTGTATTGCTGACAGAAGGAATTGTATCACAGTTTTCTTGTATAGCCAAGGGAATAAAACAACCTGAAGAATTAGGTATATAAGGAAAAATAACTTCATGAAAAACAACATCCCTAGAGATAATTATAGAATGATTATCTAGCCTAAGTAGGTTGTATGCTTTTTTACCAAAAGGATATCCTTGGAAAACACGTGAGGTAGCCTTAGACCATCCCCAAGCAGAAGTCGCGCTAATTAGGTCGCGACCCGGTTTTATTCTTAATCCCACTTTATTTATCTTGACCTACTTTCACCCTCCCAAGCAGAAGGTCACGACCTCGGTCATCAACCCAATCATTTTCCACCTCCCACATTCTCTACCCCACTTTCCCTCTTACTTTTACAATTATTTTCCTAACAATTATTATTTTTTAATTGCTCAACCAATAAAAGATGAACACCTAGAAGGTCACAAGGTGGTCAATTTTGTTCAAATATGGTCACAAATTGACCTTTTATTACAAAAGGTCACAAATTAGCATTCAAAGGTCACCATTGTATTTGCTTAACTAAGTCATTAACATGACCAAGCAAGGTCATGACCTAGCAATTGACCTTGCTTGGGGATGGTCTTAGGGGAAAATTTGTCCCTTCTTGGTTTGGGGATTGATGCATGAACTAAACAACCAAAAGATATCTGATAACACTTTATTTTACATATTTTGACCCACATTTTATCCCTTATTCGCTCAATTTAATAACCCGAGTTGGCTTCATCAATCCATTTTAGTCTTAGGTGGCACATTAGCCGATTAGTTTTTATTAATGTAATTATATATTATTTTTGGATATTGGTACTGCTTTTGTTTTATTTTATTTTATAGGTGCTTCCGAGTAAGAAAAGTGGGTCAAGACAAGAGCACGTCCATGGAGCAGCTGATTTGGAATATTTGGGCTGTCTGTTGGGCCTATACAACATGCTTCTAGATTTGTTAGCATGGACATTCTTTAATTGGGCTTAACAAAAACTTAGTAAAGTACCAAACTTTCCAGAGAAGACAAAAGCTTGGTTTTTGTGGTTGTTGGGCACGAGAACTATGGGCTTCATTTTTTGGGGTGTGAGTTTTAGTAAGGCCCAACATTTTGTGGGTTGGAATTCCAGCAGCTCCAAGATTTTTGTGGGAACTTCATATTTTTGGTGAGAAGACGGAAAAACCGAGAACAGGAGTAGGAGTAATTTAGGGTTAGTTCAACATTTGCTTTTCAAAATACACAAAAATTCCATCTTTTGTTGTTTTTAGTATAGATTTATAGCTTATCTTTTTAATTTACAAGATTTGTGTGAAGATTTCACATTTCAATTCCTCTTCTATATAAATTTGGTATTTAATTTCTTATCTCTCGTTTTTATTGTTATTGTTATTTTTATTTATTGTTGTTTGTTCTTCTAATTTAGTAATAGATTAGTTTAAAGTTGACTCTTTATTAACTTATTATGTTTATTGTCATAATTAGAGACTTAGAGTAGTTAGTTATATGTTTAATGTTAATTTAGAAATGATTAGTGAGTAGTTTATCCTTCTAGGGTTCGTTTGTGTCTCATGACGGCTACTTTTCCGTAAGTTCCTATTTTACATGTTGTGTGGGTTAATAATGTTAGGTTTTTGTTTAAGTGATTTTATTTGACTTTTTTCGACCCTTATTCAACCATTTGAGGCTATCAACGGGAGCTTAGTTAGCGGATACGGGTAGAATTTGGTTCATCCACTTAGCGTAGGTTATCGATGGGAGTTGGACCCTAGATTAGAGACTTAAAACAATTAACCTTAACCTTTCATCCGAGGGAGCGGGAGAGGTTGGAGGTGTGATTTGGTTGTCGGGCAAATTCCCATAAATCGTGTAAGGGTTATCCATGGGAGTGGCACTCGTAGCGGTTTAGGAGGCTTATAAGACTCGGGAGGGCTTATAGGTATTTTAGAGATAATATCCCACCTAAACTTGTTGAGCCATAAATTGTGTAAGGAACTTGGGGCGGGAAAGAACCGGATTGGCGACTTAACCGGACTCTAGGCCTTTCTTAATTATTTAGCTCGTTACTTTTATATTACTTGTTTAATTTGTTTAGTAGACTTTCTTAGTCATTAGCTTAGTTACTTAGTTTAATTAACCTTCTTCTTGATTTGCGTAGCTAACTTGTAATTTAAGACAAACTATTACTCGACCTTGACCTCCTTGTGGATCGACCTCGACTACCGCTACTACATTAGCTAGTTGAGTTATTTTGTTTTGACCGGGGGAAGACGACAAAAACCCCGTGTCAATCTCATGTGTGTCAGATTAGGTGCCATGCCAAATAATAACTGATATGGGGAAAGGTTTTGAAGTACCCTTGAAGGCATCCTATTAACAATATATGTAGTAGTTAAGACACACTCACCCCATTACTTGGTAGGCAGATTGGACTGAAATCTAATTGCTCTAGCAGTTTTAAGAAGGTACTAGTGTTTTCTCACAACCACTCCATTTTGTTGAGGGGTATGAAAGCAAGAAGTTTGATGCAAAATACCATTATCAATCATAAACTGAGCAGTACTACTACTAGTGCCTAATTCAAAAGCATTATCAAATCTAATTACTTTTACCTTCCTGACAAATTGAGTCACAACCATTTTAACAAATGACTTAATATAACAAAGGCATTACTCGTATTAGACAAAAGATGTGTCCATGTACACCTTGTAAAATCATCTACTATAGTAATAAAATACTTGTACCCATTGTAAGTAGATATATTATAAGGACCCCACAAATCAAGATGAATGAGATCAAAAGGATGCATTGATACAGATGAGGTTACAGGAAAAGACAATCTATGTTGCCTAGCCTTGGCACAAATTTCACAAGATACAATGTCATTCTCATTAGCAGGAAGGAAATTACAAACTTGTAACTGTTTTAATTTGTAAAGAGGAACATGACCTAATCTATGATGCCAAGTTTTATATGAAATTCTAGAAATTACAGAATTTAAACTAGAGCAAACATGTTTTTTATTTTTCAGCAGTGAGGTCTTGTGATGTTCAGGCTGCAACAAGTAGAGGTCATTAAGATTTCTACCAAGGACCAAGTGCTTCTTGGAAGAGTCCTGCAGGTAGCAAAGAGTTGGGGTGAAACTCACTACAGAGTCTAATTGCTTATTCAGTTTGCTAATTGAAAGTAAATTATACTTAAAATAAGGAACATATAAAACATCAGATAATAAGAAATCAGGTGTAATATGGACTATGCCAACAATGTCAATCCTAACAGTTTCTCCATTAGGTAAAGACACAAAATAAGGCTTGTTAATATGTCTGAAATAAGTGAAAAAGCTTTATTAGAGCAGAAATGATCACTTGCACCATTATCAAGAATCCATGTTATAGAAAGACTAGGATAAAAAGAACTATAATGTAGCTTAGGGTGATCAGAATTCATACCAGCAAAATTTGCAGAGGAAACCATCTAATTATTGTCATTAGAAAAAGTATTTGCTTCATGATTTCTTGCTGGATTAGCCTGACTGTCATGAAAAACAATGCATAGATGAAGAATCAGTAGAATTTGGTCCTTCTTTCTGGTTATTAAAGAACAGATTTCCTGCAAACCTCCTCTGTCTGTTCAAGAGATGATAACATTTATCAACAACATGCCCAAACTTCTTACAGTAATTACAAAAATTTGGCTTGTCTTCTCCAAGTTTCTGACTTTTTCCTTTGTACCCATTTGAAACTATGTTGTTTCCCTTGCTTCCTTGAGCAAAGTTGTTGTAATTGCCACGATTATTACCAGGGTTATTTCAGGGTTATTATAATTCCCATTGTTACCAGAATTCATGCCCTTAGGTCCTTTATTATTCCAAGAACTTCCTCTATTTCCCCAGTTTTTAATCATCATAGCAGAAGAATCAGTCTGAAACTGAGCTGTATTATGGATTTCCCTCTGTTTCTCTTCCTGTTTGAGGTTGTTTTAAATGACAGACAACTTTGGTAGAGGGTTTTGCATCAAAAGTGTGCCCCTTACTGCAGCATAAGAATTATTCAACCCAATTAAAAATTGAACTACTCGTTGATTTTCTTGAAAATGAAATTGTTGTCCTGAGCACCACAGCTGCAAGTACAACTGCATCTTAGATTCATGCCCATGCTTGAAATTTCATCCCATACATATTTCAATCGTGTGAAATATGTAACAATGTCATCATTTCCTTGTGAAAAATCAGCAAGTTTCTTTTGAACACCATAGAGCTGTGATCCATTTGACTGACCAAACCTTTCTTGTAACTCGTCCCAAGCATCTTTAGTAGTATTGTTAAAAATAATAGAATCTGCTATTGTAGAAGACACATAATTGAGTATCCAAGAAAACACCACATCATTTCATCTCTGCCAGTTCTTGGCAGTAGGGTGATTCGTAGGTGGTTTAGGAATAAATCCATCTATAATACCGATTTTGTCTTTAGCTGAAAGAGAAATCATCATAGACCTTTTTCAACCACCATAGCTTGATCCTTCAAACACATTAGCTACAAGCTTACCACCTGGTGCCTCGGAAATATGGACATAAAGAGAATCATTTACATCAATGGTGTTTGTGTTATTATTATTAGTATCAGGCATTTTGAAGAAGAAGAAGAAAAACTTAAGAAATCAGAGAATTTGAATTCGGAAGCGAAATCAGTTCAAGATCAAGATGACCTTGCTCTGATACCATGAATAAATTCATGGTTCATCATGATTGAAAAGATGAATGTATATGATTATGAGAAAGATTTGTTAAGTAATGTAGAGAGAAGATTTGTAGAGATAAGATTAAGCAATTGTATTGAACAAGTTAATCTTACAATGTATCATGAGTTTATTTATATATGAATTGATAAACCGACATAGGAGCCAAATCCTTGTTCGAGCCGACTTATAACTAACTTATAACAAACTTTCTATTTGTAACTAACTTGAGTCGACAACTTTGCCACTTTCCTATACAAAGCTCTCATAACTAATAGTGTGCAGCTTTTTCCCCCATAATTAAAATCCGAAAGCTTGGTAATTTGGTATATTATAACAAGGCCTTTTCAAGAAAGGAAGTTCATAAGGCGGTTTTTCAACTAGGACCGCTTAAATCACCGGGACCTGATGGCTTTCCAGCGCTTTTATATGAAAGCTGCTGGCATATTATAAAGTCTGATGTTACCAACGCAGTGCTTGCAATTTTAAATGGGGGACATGTTCTACAAGAGCTTAATCGTACATTCACAGTGCTTATTCCAAAATGCACTTCACCACAAAAGGTTGAAGATTATAGGCCAATAAGTTTGTGTAATGTTATAATGCGTATAGTAACTAAATGCATCTCAAATCGACTAGCAAGGGTTATGAAGTACTTAATTGGGCCGTTTCAGAATGCGTTTGTTAAAGGTAGACAAATCTCGGATAATATTCTTATTGCCAATGAATTAATTGATTATATAAACCACCACAAGTCTGGGAAATCAGGAAGATTTGCCTTCAAAGCAGATATGAGCAAGGCATTCGATCGGGTAAGATGGAATTTTCTGGAAGGTACTCTAAAATGTTTTGGTTTCCCATACCATTATATTAAGCTCATAATGAACTGCGTCTCCTCAGTATCTTATGAAGTGCTTTTAAATGGATCACCCATGAGACAATTCAAACCGAGCCGTGGCCTACGTCAAGGTGACCCTTTATCACCCATTCTCTTTATAATGTGTATGGAGATTTTATCTCAAAATATTTGTGCAGCACAAAATAAAGAGATTATCTATGGAATCTCACCAGCAAAGAATTCGCCTAAAATATCTCATCTTTTCTCTTTTCTTTGCGGATGATGCGGTCTTCTTTTTAAATGACAAAGATGGGGCGATACTTAGGTTAAATAAGATCCTAAAGAAATTTTGTGTACGTAGCATCTGGGCAAGTTATTAACTCTGAAAAATCTGGTGTGCTTTTTAGCCCAAGTACATCTATGCGAGCGGCGCAACAATGTATCAAGACTCTAAAAATTTCCAATACCAATGGATTAGAAAAATATCTAGGAATTAAAACTGACTTAGGGAACTCAAGGAAGGAAACTTTTAACACGATTATTGACAAAGTCTAAAAGAGAATCACCTCTTGGAATGCCATTTTCTTATCACCAGCCGGTGGACTAACCTTAATTTGTTCTGTTCTGTCAACCCTCTCAATTTTTGTTCTATCGGTACTCATAATACCGGTAAGTGTGGCAGATAGGATTAACTCGTTACTGTCACATTTTTTGGTGGGCAGGGAACAAATCTTCTAAGTCTATTTATTGGTGTAGTAAGAATTTTTTGAGTTTTCCAAAATCTGAAGGAGGTCTTGGAATTAGGAATATTAGATGTACAAATTATGCACTTTTAGGAAAAGTGGCATGGCGAATACTTCAAGATAAAGAATCACTTATCAGTCAGGTTTTCTATGATAGAGTTATTCAAAGCGGTGCTCTGACAGATATTAATTCAATTAAGAGGTGTACACGAGCTTCATAGGGAAGGAGAAGTATCGCCCATTGACTTGAACTTATCATCCCAAATTTAGGATGGAAGTTTGGAATCCATTCCAATCTGAATATATGGAATGATAAGTGGACTGATGGTGAGGCCCCCTCATATAACGCCTTTTGGATTTCAGCCACCTACACAAGTAGAGCATTTAAAGGTAAGGGATCTAATATTACATTCGTCTACTTGGGATTTAGAGGCTATTGAAGAACTTTTTGAACCAATATGGGCAAACAAAATTGGTGCTATGCCAATATAACGAACGATGAAGGAGGATTATTATTTTGGACAAAATCAACCACTGGTATTTACACTGTTAAAAGTGGATATGCACTTGCTCTGAAGACGCATCTTAAGAACCATGGCTCCGATAAGGATCGACATAGAATTAATACTTCCACACGGAACTTCTGTAGGAAAAACCTGTGGCACTTGCCTATACCACAAAAATGGAAGATATTCCTATGGAAAGTGTTCACTAACACGCTTCCACTCCGCAATGAATTCCTAAAGAGGCAGATAGCTATAGACTTTACTTGCCCTCTTTGTAAATAAGCAATCGAGACTGGCGCCCATCTCTTCCGTGATTGTGAGCAAGTAAAAAGGGTATGGGCTACGTCTTCTCTAGAAATATCGGTAAGGAATAATCATTGTATAGGGATTGAAGAATGGATAATTAACTGGTTTAATTACTTTTCGACATTAAAAAATGATGATACGTCAAGCATGATTACATTCACTTCTATCCTATGGTGTATATGGTGCATTCGCAACAAGATCGTATTGAAAGATCGATGTTAGTCACCGCAACATTTCTTCCAGCTACAAGAAAAGGAAGCTGCTCTGGTAATCAAGGCCATGATAACTCAAAAAAGTGAGGGCCTAAATGAAGTCAACTCTAATGATGACGAAAGGATTACAATGAGAGATAATATTAGGAATTTTTTCCCGTTCTACATGGTTGGAAAAGAATCAGGGTGCAATATTACCCGCATTAACGTTGATGCTAGTTGGTTATCCAATTTACGAGCTTCATATGGATGGGTAACTTATGGCACAAATAGTATTCCTTATTTCACAAATGCCATCAAAACGAAAGCTGAGTGTGCATCACAGGCTGAAGCAATTGGTATCCGAGGAGTATTTCAATGGGCACGAAATCAAACAATCACTCATCTTCATGTGCAATCTGATTGTCTCCAGGTCCTTAATCAAATAGCGGGTTTTCATCAACTTCAACATATGACGGTCGGTATCATTAGGGATATTGAAGCATTGTTACCTTTCTTTCACTGTTTATGTTTTAGTTTTTTAAAAAAAAAATTTAGAGCGACAAACAAATTGAACTGGTTTACATATCCATTAAATATTGCACCATGATTAGTAATTTTACTCAAATGATTTATCTCTTGATAAATCAGACCAGGTACATTCATTAACCACACTAGACATAACTCAAGGAATTCAGAAATCACAACACCACCACCACCAACAAGAAGAAGAATATGAGACTTAATAAACAAACTGAAAAAGTATTGATATAAGTGTAAAACAAATAGGCGAGCGTGCAATTTAAGTAGAAAATGTAGTGTACATTTAACAGTAGGAGGAGGGCAGGAACTTATGGCCCTGAAACACCAAATGTTCAACTATGAATTTTCTACACTAACTTCAGGCTGAAAATTCTAGCTTTGAAATCTAACAGCTCCTATAAAACTACGTTCTTTTGGATTTAAATTCATCATCTTTAAGTTCAGTTCATCTTCTATAAATTCAGTTAAGAAAAATTCAGCAAAATTAAGTTCAGTTCAGTTCAGTTCAGCTCTTATAAGTTTAGTTCAGCTCCTATAAGTTCAGTTCAGTTCAGCTCCTATAAGTTCAGCAAAATTAAGTTCCGTTCAGAAACATTAACTTAACTTATATTAAATTATTTATGTTAGACTTGTTAATAACATATTAATTAAAATTAATACGTGTTGAGACCATTTCTAAATTAGATTGGTTGATGATGCCTTAAGACAAATTAATCTTATTGTTAATATAATGTGTGTCTCTTAAGTTTTAATCTTATAGCTATGGAAGCTCAACTAATCGTTCAAGGTTGCACAAGAAGATCAAGAGATGAAGATCGTCATTGTTATAATCATAGTGTTGTATAAGAGATCATTAAACTCGATTCATGCTAAGTACTTCAAAACTGACAGTGACATGTCACTGTGGTTTCTGGCTCTTAAATATTTCGAAAATGTTTAACTCTTGAAAATAGTTTTCCAAACTTTTGATCAACATTTTACATTGCTAAATATTCTGGTTTGATCTTTATAAATGAAAGAAAGCTTTGGTTGTCTTGGAGAAGAGGTAGCTTGCACAAAAAGACATTTGCCAAAAATGGGTTGTTTACTTTTCTATATTTGGTCACTACCATTTATGGTCTTTCTTGATAAAAAACCTAACCTATTTTTGTCTAAAATGTGGCTGCAAAATTAAGTTACTTGTGCACTCATTTTGCTTGCATAAGGGGTCATGGTTTCATGTGCCTCAAGTAACCACCTTTATTGTTGTACAAGCTTCAATTATTTAATATTTTCTAACACTTGTGCTTCATTGTAGTGTGTTATTTTTAGTGTGTAGTATACTCTACTTTACACTATAAATACCACACTTATTTCATTTGAACAAGTGTGCAACAACAAAATATTTTCAAGCTTAAAAGACTTTGAGTTTTATTGAGTAAATTATTCTTTGCAAAAATCATTTAACATTTCATACTTAATTGTTTTGCAAAATATTTTTCTTAAGTCTTTTACAAAGAGCTAGTTCGTTGCAACAAAGCATGTATTGTGTTCGATGATCTCGTGTTAGTACTTAATCGTTTTCTCCACCGTTCATTTTGTGAACATTTTGAGAAACACAAGTCTTGTAACAAACGAGTAGAACAAGTCTTAAGATAGAGTTATCTTGAGCAACTAGCAACTCGAAAGAGTTGGGGAAGTCTCTTGGCGGAGTAGTCTTGAGCAATAGCAACTCGAAAGAGTTGGGGAAGTCTCTTAGCGGAGTAGCTTTGAGCATAAGTCTTGGTGCGGAGTAGCATTGAGCAAATAGCAACCGGAGTAGGTTGGGGAGTTGTTTTATTATTCGGGGTCTTTGTTTGTATGAGTTTACGTCAAAGATGTTTAATAAGATAACGTTGGATGTAGGTCGCGGAGTAGTGACCGAACCAATTTAAAAAACATCCTTGAGTTTTGTCTATTTCGTTTTTAATATTTCCGCTGCATTCTGATATCACTGTTGATTCCACTGTGACATTTACTGGCTGAATCGTTGTTGAATACTTCTAACTTTCTAGTTCGAAGTTGTCAACTTCTCCTTTCTTCTAAGTAGTGTCTTAGTGATCATAGAGTTTTTAAAGAAGCTTTAATTAAGCTTAAAATTTTAAATAGACACCTAATTCACCCCCTCCCCCTCTTAGGTGATCTCGCCCTTGACTCTTCAATTGGTATCAGAGCCTTGTGCTCTTGATATTGGTTAATTACCAAAGAGTTGATCCTATAGTCATGGACGGGAGACATACTAAGTATCCCATATTCGAAGGGGATAACTACTCATGGTGGAAACATCGTATGGAGCACTATGTCAAAAGCACAGATTATGAATGTTGGATCATAATTCAAAAAGGTCCCCTTGCTATAACGGTCACTAATGCTGATGGCACTAGTTCCGTAAAAAGTGAGGATAAGTATGTCGAGGCTGATTATCGTAAAGTCGAGAAAAATTCTAAAGCCATGTCCATTCTTCAATATGGCATCGGTGAACAAGAAATTAACCGGATTTCCGGATGTACCTCGGCAAAAGAAATTTGGGACACCTTAAGTCTTGCTTATGAGGGAACGTCTCAAGTTAAGAAGCATCGTATTGACCTTCTCATGCAACAATATGAGATGTTCAATATGGAGCGTGACGAGTCAATTAATAGTCTTTCTTCACGTTTTTCTAGTATTGTTAATGAACTTAAGAGTCTTGGACGTAATTTCGAATCCGAGGACATAGTCCGAAAGATCCTTCGTAGCCTAAGTGATAAATGGCAACCAAAGGTGACGGCTATAGAGGAGGCTAAAGATCTATCAAAATTGACCCTCAATGAACTAATGGGCTCACTCATGGCTCATGAATTAACTCTCATGAAGCGTTCGGGTGAATGCTCTAAAGCTAGAGGTCTCGCACTCAAATCAACCTCAAGTGATGAGGAAAATGATGGAGACGATGAGCAAGCCATGTACTCTCGTAATATGGCGGATATGATCAATAGTCATGTTCCTAAGAAGTTCAACAATTTTAGAAAGAAAGCTTTTCAAAAGAAGAGATCATTTTCATCCGTTGTTTGTTTCAAATGTGGTGAGAAAGGTCATCTTATCAAAGATTGTCCTAAATGGAATGAATTCAAATCCAAGGATAAACGTGATTTTGCAAAGAAAGAATACAAACACAAAGTCATGTCTGCAATCTGGGGTATGTCTGATTCCGAGGAAGAAGAGTCTTCCGAGGAAGAATTGGATGCCAAAGTTTGCATGACAACTCGTCTAAAACTTGATGTTCCCGAGTCTTCAAAGAGAGTGTCCGCAAAATGTCTCATGGCACATTCCGATGATTCTGATCATGATTCCGATGATGAGGTAAATAATCTCAAGACAAAGGTTAGATCTTTCTCCAAAGAAAAGGTATGTTTGATGCTCGATGATCTACTTGACAAATGTCGTGAAAAGAATGAAAAACTTGAAACTATGCAAACTCAAATTGAGGACATAGCCGAAGAAAATGTTTGTCTAAAAGAGTGTCTAGATGAGATAGAGCAGAGTAACATCATACCTTCTCTTAAAAAGGAAGTCAAGAGATTAAAGAAAGAAAATGCGAGTCTTGTTAAAGAGGTTAATCTGTCTAATGTCACAGTGAATTCCACTGTGACATCTGCTGTTAAAACTGAAAATGAGTCATTAATCCGACAAGTTGATAACTTAATCAATGAACGTGACTCACTCTTAAAGAACCTCACCTCATGTCAGAATCATGTTAAGAGTCTTGAAGAAGTCTATGAAATGTTGGTTGATGAGAATAATCATGCTAAAGATGCTTTTGACAAAGTAGGACATCTAAATCTTGACCTTCTTGCTAAAGTTGAAAACTTGAATAAAGAGTTAGTGGTTGCAAAAGAGTTTTACAAGAAATGGGAAGGAAGCCAAACTGTTTTAGACTTTCTTACAAGTCAATCTAAAAATGCTGAAAAGAAAGTTGGACTCGGTTTCAAGCACAACAACGTTCATTGTTGTGTTCGAAACCAAGACCCAAGCAAAACCGATTTTAGAAGAAGAAAGTACGCTGGCCTTCCCGAGTATATAATTTGCAATTATTGTGGCAAGACCGGTCATGTGTTTAATGGTTGTGCTAAGAGATGGAATGACATTAATAAGAACATCAAAGTGGTTAAAAAGATGTGGATCCGAAAAGACTTGATTAATGATGTGATTCACAAAAAGGGGCCCAAATTCATTTGGGTTCCTAAACTAAAAGTTTGATTTCTTATAGGCATTAGTGAGAGGCCGCAACAATTGGTACTTGGATAGTAGATGTTCTCGTCATATGACGGGAAGTGAAAGCCAATTTCTCTCGCTACAAGCCTACAAAAGTGGCACCGTGACGTTTGGCGATAATATGAAAGGTGAAATTGTTGCAATCGGGAAGGTTGGTAAGTCATCGTCACATTGTGTCGACAAAGTGTTGCTTGTCAAAGGTTTGAAGCATAATTTTCTTTGCATATCTCAATTGTGCGATAATGGTAATATTGCTGAGTTTTGTGCTAGTGAATGTCGTATACTAGATGTAAATACAAGGGAAGTTATTTTGGAAGGAAAACGTGTTAGAGACGTTTACTTGACTAATCTTTGTGCCTTGCCAAGTCAAACATTATCTTGTATGAGCGCTTTAAAGAACGACTCATGGCTTTGGCATAAAAGATTAGGACATGTAAACGCTAGAATATTGAACACCCTTAGAAAACTCGATCTAGTAAATGGCATTCCTAACATTAAATTCGACCTTAATAAATTGTGTGAAGATTGTGCTAAAGGAAAACAAGTTCGATCCTCCTTTAAATCCAAAAAGTTTGTTAGTACTTCAAAACCTCTTGAACTTCTTCATATTGATTTGTGTGGTCCTATGCGAATAAGAAGTAGAGGTGGTAGTCGTTTTGTGTGTGTGATTGTTGATGATTTTTCACGTTATGTTTGGCTACTTTTCTTGAGTAGTAAAGTGCCAAAGAATTTTTGGGCCGAAGCCTTCAACACATCATGCCATATTTATAACCATGTTATGATCCGAAAAATGCTTAATAAAACTTCCTACGAATTGCTTAAAGGAAGAAAGCCTAATTTATCCTATTTGAAATGCTTTGGAAGCAAATGCTTTGTTCACAACAATGGAAAGGATAATTTGGGTAAATTTGATGCTCGTAGTGATGAGGCCGTTTTTGTTGGATATTCGGATCGTAGCAAGACTTATAAAGTGTACAATAAACGAACTATGAAAATGGAAGAAAGTGTACATGTCATTTTTGATGAGTCAAATCTTTTTCATTCTAATGAACAGGAAGAGGATGATGAAGATGAGGACTTTGAGCTTGGAATGATTCGACATGACATGGATGAAGTACATAACTAGGAAGAGACCATTTCACAGTTGAATCCACTGTTAAATGGTGAGACGAGTCAAAATTCAGGGGGAATGAATCCACTTTCTGACCAAAATGAGGCTAGTACATCCAGGGGGAATGGGGAACCACATGAACTGAATAAATAACCAGAAACGAACCCCCATTCAAACTCACCAAATAAACCAGATGTCACAGTGGAACCCACTGTGACATCAGAACCCGAAAATGCCTCAAGCTCACAAATCGTACCTAGAAAGTGGAAGCACCAATCATCTCACCCCCTCTCAAACTTAACCAGTGACCTGAACTCGGGAAGAAAGACAAGAGCATCCCTCAATGATTTCTTTGCATTTCATGCGTTCCTCTCACAAACTGAACCGACAAATATCACCAAAGCTCTTGAAGATACAAATTGGGTGATAGATATGCAAGAGGAACTTAATCAATTCAAGAGGAT
This sequence comes from Heliosperma pusillum, assembly GCA_022085475.1. Lineage (NCBI taxonomy): Eukaryota > Viridiplantae > Streptophyta > Magnoliopsida > Caryophyllales > Caryophyllaceae > Heliosperma > Heliosperma pusillum. The sequence continues at coordinate 33,389 of JAIUZE010004281.1, forward strand.
TGAGGGTACTCGGATGCGGATTACGCCGAAAGCAAGTATGTTAGTGCCGCATTGTGTTGCGCGCAAATTCTATGGGTTCGACAACAATTGAAAGACTATGGTAATGTATTCGATTCCACTCCTATTTTTTTGTAATAATACAAGTGCCATAAACATTTCTAAGAACCCGATACAACACTCGAGGACTAAACACATTGACATAAGACATCACTTTTTTACGTGATCATGTGGAAAAAGGTCAAATCCGTCTTAACTTTTGTAGAACCGAAAATCAAATTGCCGACATTTTTACAAAACCGCTTGAAAGAGAACAATTCATAAAACTTCGGTTGGAAATTGGTTTGTTGGATTGCGCATAATTCTATGAGTAGACGATTTGCCTCAATGATTGATTAGAGTGGTTGATACATTTTAATGTGTACATATGTGATTAAGTGTGTTTTATTATCCATGTTTGAATGTTAATTAACAAGTATTATCCTTTGTGTAATAATGTGACATGCATAGAGCCAACAAAACAACTCACCAAAATATCACATCACCTTTACTCCTTCATACCTTAACCATCCCACATATAACCTCCCTCATACCTTCCATAACCTTTACCTTCTACTTGAAATAATGCCTCCCAAGAAAGCCCAACTCAAAACCGTCAAACAAATTCGGGATTCGTTCAAACCAAAGTCCACGACTCCCTCTACATGTTGGTTGTGGTGTGATTATCAATAAAGTTGAAGAGAACATTGAGAAAGAAATGGAGGAAAATGAAAAAGTGTTTTGGAGAGGAAGAAAACGAAGTGGAAAATGAGAAGGGAACCGAAACAGAATCCGAAAAATGAGATGAAGAAAAGGAGATTGTAAGAAAAAGAAGTTGAATTAAAAAAAAAAAAAAAAAAAAAAAGGTGATGCAGAGGAAATGATTGAAAAAGATTGAGAAAAAGAGAAGGAAATGAAAAAAAAAAAAAAAAAAAAAAGAGTTGAATGAGGAACAAATCAAGGAGTTAAATCAAGGAGTTGAATGATTTTTTATGATGAATATTTGTTCAATGATGGTGAGAAAACCGAATCGAAAGCAAAAACTCGTCAAAAGAGAAGTGTGAGGTTGGGAAAAGCAAAGAGGTAGTGGAAGTTCGGATGGAAAATACGGAGTTGAAGACTATTCTTACCGATCTTACCAAAGCCGGGAAAAAACCGATAATGAGTATGATGATTGATTAGGACGATAACATGTCCTAGAACTCTTGGCCCTACTCTCTTCTTAACCTATCATTTTGCCTAACCAAGCCTTATATTATTTTGCTCATGGCTATATGTTTGTTATATTGTTGCATGAACTTGGTAATATTTGTTTAATTTTCTTGAACTATGTGTTTTGTAAACTAACTTTCTTACTGTGTTGCATTAGAATGTTATTCTTCCTACTTGATGATGTCAAGAGGGGGAAGTTGTTAAAATTGTGTGCATGTGTGATCCAATAACTCTTAGGCTTGCGTTCACAGTAAATATGTTAGCTTAGAGATTTGAAATTCTACTTAAGTTAGTATAGACTTGACCAAAGTACCTTGATCATGTATGCGTCGTATCTTGATCATGTTTTGACTTGTGATATGTTTAGACTTGTGAACCTTGACCATAGATTGAGGGGGAAGAACACATTCAATTTTATTTGTCTTGCCATCATCAAAGGGGGAAATTGTTGAGACCACTTCTAGATTAGATTGGTTGATGATGCCTTAAGACAAATTAATCTTATTGTTAATATAATGTGTGTCTCTTAAGTTTTAATCTTATAGCTATGGAAGCTCAACTAATCGTTCAAGGTTGCACAAGAAGATCAAGAGATGAAGATCGTCATTGTTATAGTCATAGTGTTGTATAAGAGATCATTAAACTCGATTCATGCTAAGTACTTCAAAACTGATGTCACTGTGGTTTCTGCCTCTTAAATATTTCGAAAATGTATAACTCTTGAAAATAGTTTTCCAAACTTTTGATCAACATTTTACATTGCTAAATATTCTGGTTTGATCTTTATAAATGAAAGAAAGCTTTGGTTGTCTTGGAGAAGAGGTAGCTTGCACAAAAAGACATTTGCCAAAAATGGGTTGTTTACTTTTCTATATTTGGTCACTACCATTTATGCTCTTTCTTGATGAAAAACCTACCCTTTTTTTGTCTAAGTGTGGCTGCCAAATTAAGTTGACTAGTAAGCTTGATTACTTATGCAAGTAATTCATTTGGCTTGCATAAGGGGTCATGGTTTCTTGTGCATTAATTGGCCTTCTTGTTGTCCAAGCTTTAATTGTTTAATATTTTCTAACACTTGTGTTTAATTGGAGTGTGTTATTTTTAGTGTGTAGTATACTCTACTTTACACTATAAATACCACACTTATTTCATTTGAACAAGGGTGCAACAACAAAATATTTTCAAGCTTAAAAGACTTTGAGTTTTATTGAGTAATTATCTTTGCAAAACTCATTTAACATTTCATACTTAATTGTTTTGCAAAATATTTTTCTTAAGTCTTTTACAAAGAGCTAGTTCGTTGCAACAAAGCATGTATTATGTTCGATGATCTCGTGTTAGTACTTAATCGTTTTCTCCACCGTTCATTTTGTGAACATTTTGAGAAACACAAGTCTTGTAACAAACGAGTAGAACAAGTCTTAAGATAGAGTTATCTTGAGCAACTAGCAACTCGAAAGAGTTGGGGAAGTCTCCTTGCGGAGTAGCCTTGAGCAATAGCAGCTCGAAAGAGTTGGGGAAGTCTCTTAGCGGAGTAGCTTTGAGCATAAGTCTTGGTGCGGAGTAGCATTGAGCAAATAGCAACCGGAGTAGGTTGGGGAGTTGTTTTATTATTCGGGGTCTTTGTTTGTATGAGTTTACGTCAAAGATGTTTAATAAGATAATGTTGGATGTAGGTCGCGGAGTAGTGACCGAACCAATTTAAAAAACATCCTTGAGTTTTGTCTATTTCGTTTTTAATATTTCCGCTGCACTCAGATTTCACTGTTGATTCCACTGTGACATTTACTGGCTGAACCGTTGTTGAATACTTCTAACTTTCTAGTTCGAAGTTGTCAACTTCTCCTTTCTTCTAAGTAGTGTCTTAGTGATCATAGAGTTTTTAAAGAAGCTTTAATTAAGCTTAAAATTTTAAATAGACACCTAATTCACCCCCTCCCCCTCTTAGGCGATCTCGCCCTTGACTCTTCAATACGTTTTATAAAATAAGACGATCGACTTTTATATATGAAATAACTTTTCATTTAATGATATTATATGACTAACGTTTTCTTATTGTTAAATTAATTAGTTATATACCATTTATTAATTGATGTCTTCAAGTTAAATTGATGATCATTTTATAGTTATGAAAATGAAGACTCATATTAGTCACCCTAAGATTCTGTAAATTATACTAATCTTTGGGTTAGATGTACAACTATATTTATCCGAACAAATATTTGACAAGGAAGATGGAGATAAAAAAGAAAGCGATGAGGAAAAGGATAAAATGAAAATAGATGATTAAATAAAGATGTAATAGGTGAATAACATAATGTGTATAAAGTGATAATTTTATTATTTTATTTTGTATTTTACACCATATTTTTTTTGTCAATAATATCTTTAAAACTTAAAGATAATAATAATAACTAATAAGTTAAATAATTTAATTTAAGTTAAATTCAGATATTAGAAGTTATGTTCAGAACAGTTTCAGCTCCTATAAGTTCAAGTCAGAAAAGTTAGGCTTCTATAAGTTCAGTTCAGTTCAGATACTATAAGTTCAGTTCAGAAAAGTCCAGCTCCTATAAGTTCAGTTCAGAAATGTTCAGCTCTTATAATTCAGCTCTTATAAGTTCAGAAAAATTCAGTTCCTATAAGTTCAGTTCAGAAAAGTTCAGCTCCTATAAGTTCAGTTCAGAAAAGTTCAGCAAATTTCAGTCCAAAAGAACGGGGCCTAAGGCCCTGTTCTTTCTGACTTTTTAGAGCTGAACTGAACTGAACTTAATAGAGCTGAACTGAACTGAACTGAGCTGAGCTGAACTAAACTAAACTAAACTGAATGGAGCTACACTAAACTGAACTGAATAAAGCTGAACTGAAATAAGCTTATTGGAGCTGAACTGAGTTGAAAAAATAATAATAAGAAATATAATAACAAGAACAACAATTATTATTATTATTATTATTATTATTAGTAGTATTAGTATTAGTATTAGTATTATTATTATTATTATTATTATTATTATTATTATTATTATTATTATTATTATTATAATTTTTTTTTTTTTTGCAAGAAGTGATATTACTCATATATTCTTATGAAGATTACATGAGTTTTCTTACAATTGAATAGCCCCTAAAGAACCAAAGCCAAGAAGTAAATATATATAAGAGAAATCCTCTCTAAATAGTAGTGAACAACTAAGCTAGATAAAGTACAACTATTAAGAATTTAGAGCTTCAACAAGTTCGTCATACTCGTGTTTGGCTTTGTGTAGCATGAAAGCACTCACCACAAACTGGATTTCCTTCCACAAGATGTTCACGGGCCTTTCTTGTCCCTTAAAGATCCTTTTGTTGCGCTCAGCCCAGACAAAGTAGACAATGGCAGCTAGTCCACAAAGAACCCAACGTTTCTGCCATCACCTTGCAGGGCCAGATTGTGAGAGAGTAAGGAGTCTTCTTAGTTGAGTGGCATTGATGTTCCAGCCAGACCAGAGAAGTAATCTTGAGAGAAGAGCTTGAGAGTAGCAACAGCTGAAGAAGAGGTGTCTGGAACTTTCAGCAGCAGATTTGCAGAGGTAGCAACGATTGGGAATATACATACCCCTGGATGTAAGAAGATTAATAGTACTAAGCTTCCTTTGAATGGCAACCATCAGTGTAATTCTATGCCTAGGTAGAATGCAGTTCTTTTGAGCAGTTTTGTAACAGGCAATGACTTGCATTCAAGGCCTAAGAACCTCATAAGCTTTGCTGATAGAGAATTCACCTTTAAATGTAAAATTACTAAGCATTTGTTTCACAGCATCAAGACTCCCCAGCTTGAGTGTACATTTGTCTCTGATTTGAAGGACACCTATGAGACTTTCAGGGTGAAATTCTTTTACCTGCACGTCCCAGATGCTAGCCCTGGTAAGAAAATACTTTCTAATCCAAGAAGTCCAAGTCGTGCCAGTACCATGATCAAGGTGCCATAACCATTTAAGCATAGAAGCTGCATTCCAGGTCTCAATATCTTTAACTTGGAAGCCACCTTCAGACCAGGGCAGACAAATGGAATGCCAGCTTTTGAAAACCATTCTGTTATGATCAGGAGAGGAATTCTAGAGAAGATTTTTGCAGGATTTATTGATGAACTTACAAATGTGCCTAGGGAGGACAATGCATCTACCCCAGAAGTTACTAAGACCAAAAATGACAGAGTTAATAATCTGAATTCTACCAGCATATGAAAGGTATTTAGTGGAATAAGAGTGCATCAAGGCAGAGATCTTTAGAGCAAGGTTATCAAACATGCTATGGGTCAACCTAGCATGATTAATAGGCATGCCCAAATACCTGAAAGGAAAGGATCCACTATTAAGACCAATGCTGGAGAGGATCTGAGATTTAAGCTCATCAGATACACCCCCAAAGTAAGCTTCAGTTTTTTCTAAACTAGCAGTGAGGCCAGACCAAGAGGAGCACTCCTTCAAAGTATCAACGCCTTTTGCAACAGAAGGCAGGTCACCTCTGGTAAAAACCATAAGGTCATCTGAAAAAATGAGATGGTTAAGCTCCATCTTGACACATTTAAGATGAAAAGAAACATCCTTGTCCTTAAACATGACCCTGAGACTTCTGGAGAGGATCTCCATGCCAAGGACAAAGAGGCAAGGAGAGAGGGGGTCACCCTGCCTAATACCACTTTTCCCTTTGAAGAAACCAAAGTGAGATCCCATTAGCTTTGATAGTGAACCAAGATCCTGTGATACAACTCATTACCCAATTAGTGAAAGTTGTAGGGAAGTTAAGAGCCTTAAGCATGTTATGGATGAATTCCCATTGAATAGTATCAAAAGCTTTGCTTATATCCACTTTAAGCAAACATCTAGGGGTTAAATTTGTTCTGCTATAGCCCTTAACAAGTCCCTGGGTGAGCATAATATTTTCAAAAAGGCTCCTATTCTTAACAAAAGTTGCTTGTTCAGACCCTACCAATTTAGGCATGATGCATTGGAGTCTATTAGTCAGAATTTTGCTAATAGTTTTGTAGATGATAGAGCAGCAGAAAATTGGTCTAAAGTCCTTAACAGAATGAACAACTTTCTTCTTAGGAATAAGAGAGAGAACAGTAATATTAGCCTGCTTTGGCATAAAAGAAATCCTGAAGAAATCCCCAACTTCTTTACAGAACTCAGGAGAAACAATGTCCCAAGCAG
>JAIUZE010004282.1:0-20302 GCA_022085475.1 Heliosperma pusillum
TTTCCTTGCAAGAAACTACAAAGAGTTTACCAACATTGGTGTTGGAGCTACCAATTCAAACAAATGCATTGCAAAAGGAAATGAGTCTAGGAATGGTCAGAATTGCCCTTGAATGTGAAAAAAGACCCGAAAAGGATAAATCAATTTTGTTAGATGAGCCGTTATGGACCATGTTTTGCAACGGTAAGAAATTTGGGTATGCAGTCAAGAGGGAGGCGAATGATGTCGATTTAAACGTTATGGAGCTTCTTAAGGTCATAACAATGGGAATCGGAGTCTTGCCAGCATCGCAATTCTCCGAGGGAGAGGATCCTGAGGACGAGTTGCCTTATGTTCGTGCCCATTTTGATCATGTAGTCGGATCAAGGGATTCCGAGACCTTGTATATGATATGTCCTGACGGAAATAATGTTCCTGAGCTTAGCATTTTCTTTGTAAGAATATAAGTTCAGTAAATTTGATGACCATTATTACAACATTGTATCTTTCTATTTTGTATATACGAGTATATATATTTCTTTCGACAAACATTTTGATGGCAGACAAATCTCACATATACATGAAACATGGTAAAACTTAAATTTCACCAAAATTTGAAGTTCTAATCATAAAAAGAATATGGTGAATTAACTCCCAACAGGGGTGATTCAGTGTAACTTTTAATAGAACTTTTTTCGAAGATTGTCGCTACCACTGCAAACTACTATCTCGAATTCGTGTAGTATGGTACACTAAAATGTGACATAAGGCCACTCTTGCAACAAACTTGGAGAAAGGTTTATTAAGAGTTATACTCAGGTTCACCTGCGCTCGATCATCAGAGAAACTAGGAGGCCATTTCAATAGCTTTGATGCACTCGAGTGGAGACGCATTATTTGACATTGCATCCATGAGAGCTTCATGCACTCCCTTGTTATTTTTTAAGAGCGATGCTGCCAACAAAACCTGAAAACCACTCACGGGAAGTTAGATTAGACGCGACCAAGAGATAGAGAGGACAAGGGAGAGATAGAGATAGCGAGAGAATAGATTAAACTTACAGCCCATCTAGTGAGATTCTGTTGTTGTGCCTTGCTGGGTTGCGGGTTACTCCTATTTATGAATCTCTAATAGACAAGAAAAACCAAGTGTTACTAATTTAAGATCGCAACCCTAATGTTTCCAATTCATACATCGCAGCGTCCGGTATAAGATAGTCTCATATATGAGACCAAACCAGATGCTCAAGTACTTCCAAAATTAATTATATGGTTAATATTTCTTTGATGCACCTGTGAAATTGTTTCATATAAACTTTTGTGTTCTTACCTGTGAGTTTGAGCTCTTATATGAGACTAGTCCGGATATCGAAGTACACTTCGTTAAATTATGGAACACAAACTTGAGGAATTACAGATTTACAGACCTGAAGGGTGAAAAGATCTGCAGATTGACCGATCACCTTCTCGTAGGTTAGCCCTTCAGCTGCTAACCCAGCCATGGTTACTACTGCCAATCGATCTAGTTCCTTGGCATCAAGCTTCCCGCTGTATATAAGCTTCTCCAATTTTTCATTCACTAGATTAACATGCTCTTTCCCAATATCCAATGAATATCCTAATATAGGAAGCCCAAGCAAATAGCCGACTGCGAACAACAAATACAGTATTTGATACAGGTGCGTGTCCAAGAGTCAGATTCGCTATTTTCCTGAAAATTATTCTTGGCTTGTTTTGCTTAAAATGGAAGTTTTCTAGTGTCAAACCCATACATGAGTAAAGAGTAAATTATACAAAGATGGTACCTAAAAAGTGAGCGGCTTCATGTCTGGCTAGCCTCTCTTGATAATCCGGAAACACGGCTGAGAATCTACCAATGATCGCCTGAAGAAGCCTGGAAGAGCAGCCCATGTTACTACTTACTAGTAAAGAGAGACTTGCACACTGATACTATCCACATGAATGTACATCAAAAGGCGCGGCTTACCCAGGTGAAACGCTTCCTATGGCCAAAACCACTAAAGGGATAGCTCCAATAAGGTAAGGTACGAAGAAGCCCCAATCCTACAACATCATGATGGCAGTTTAGATGGCTGCTGAAACGCGAATAGAATATCTAACAGAACATATCTAAGTAACCATTTTTGCATCATTTAGGGGATTAAACTTGTAACAACAGTTAAATGAGAACAATAAGATGGTATTTACCCCGGGAAGCTGGCCAGCGAGAACAGCCAACGCTCCTGCTACACCCACCACTGTAGTTAGAAATGCTGCCTGCATAACTGAAAATTATCATGTTGATGACATCCTTCAGTCACATTTCTTAAACACCTTCATTTCAAAACTTTCAGCACCATCCTATCAATTTATTGCAAAACTGTAGCAGTTGGTCGGCGCAATCTTAAGGCAATTATAATCATGGATCATCTGGAAACAGTTTTAGTGTTTATAACACGGAGATGCAAAAAAAAAAAGATATACAAAAAGTAGTGAAAACCCAAGCGGAATCTAGTTGTACTTATGAAAACAGGTAGTAGGCATTTGGCATTCGGGCACCACTATTGACTGTTATATAAACCGTGTATATTGGAGTCCGATACCTAACCTTAAACAGGTAGTAGGTATTTAGCCACTGTCACTCTGCCTTTGAGATCAGATACTGGGTCATGTGAATTCTACATAAAAAACTTACATCATTTCGGACACTAGGTATCGCAAGGTTTTCAGCATTCTTTATTCCAAGAGTTGTCAACTCCCCAAGTGATGTCTGTAAAATGAAGATAATACTATAATACTAGCATTTTGAGCAATTAGTAACCCTTAAACTGCATTTACCTCTAGAAATTAAATGTCTGCTAACAATGAAGGCTTACACTGCGACGAGAAACGTAAGGCTGAGAACTCCATCTTTTAGCCCAACCTACTTCACTTAGCTGATCAAGTGCTTCCTTGACAGCATCACTGTCTTTCTGCACCACAATATAGTGATGCTGTGATGCCCCTTTAGTAATAATCCTACGACTAAGTTTAGCGAGTCATTTTGTTTTAAATCATCGTAAGAAACGAAGGGAGGAGAGTAAAACCTTATCGAGAGCGGATTGAAGAGTTGAGAAATCAACAGCAGGAAGAGCAGCAGGAGAAGAAGAAGAAGAGCACCTTATGAATGTGAGTCTTTTCTTGGTAAGAGGGTTGGTAGTAGAAGTAGTAGAAGTGATGTTGAATCTGTTAATGGTGATGTCAAAGATACGAAAAGTGGTACCATGAAATGCAAACGCCATTGACATCCTTTCAAGCTTCCAACTACCTTTCTGTCAGATAAGGTTCTTTCTCGCGCCAACCACTCTTTTTCTCTCTGGGCCTCCCACTTTAACTCACTCAGTCACTCAAGTATAAATGTATTATAAGACGGTCTCATAATAAGTTCGTGATAAAATGGTTAAGATCTTTATAAAAACACAAATGGAACTAAATAAAATGGTTATTTATTTGATTGTTTGGTTGCGAGTTAAAATAACAGATTTCGGGAAATTATGTAAATTTGCAAAAATTTAGTCCGTTTGGTCGTCAATGTTTTATTTCAAAATTGGTGAATTGTAAATTCATATAAACTACGGAGTACCAATTACTACAAAATGGGGAAATTGGATTATCTACTACTCCGGTGAATTCTCATGAGATGAATGGCTACCGGAGTACCAGGTGAACGTAGCACCTCATACGCTCATAGTACAATATTTTGAGATAAATAACAAATTTGTTACAAGTAATTCCTTATTTCCTATTCGAGCTCTTTTTTGCCTTTGTTGGTATGCACCATCCTCTTTAGTATAGAGTTGAGTAGGATTACAAAGGTGGTAAAACAATTCCTCTTGAATTTGAACATTGCTACATCTCCGGCGCTCAAAATGGAGGCCTCACAAAATCGGCACATAAGTGGTTCCATCGAAAGCGTGGATTATTGTGTGGCTATAAATCATAGAGGACGAAAAATAAATTTACAATGTATATACAAGTTTTTCGAGTAAAATCATACACGATACAAAAATGTACAATATGCAATAGGAGACATCAAACTATATCACCAGAAACCAACTTCAAAATAACTAAATCACTGGAAACCATGAAAATGCATGCGGTAATAGGCCTTAGATGGCAAGGTTATTCTCCCTAAGAAAGCTCTCGATTTGGTTGAGGACCTGAAAATCCCGATAATAAGTACTGTCATCAGTAGCATTCAAACAACATGAAGGCGTGTCTAAGAATATGAAGAGATAGCTTACCTCAATCGCGATTACACTAGGACTCAAAGTATCTACATCTACCTTGCCTAGTTTTCCAGCGATATCTACACAAGGATACGAACTGAGATTAGGTAACTGTAGTTATTGCATAAATAGGGGCGTGTGTTGTTGATCACGATGATTTAAGGAAAAGTGATGCCAGTTTGTGAGGGTGTCATGGGAAGTGTCGTACGTTCAAAGGAAACTCGAGCATTAGCATTTGTATATGCTTCGTGTCTCTTTTCAAAAAGCTCGGACAATCGTGTAAACGCCTGCACGTAGGAAAAAAATCCATTAAAACAAGCAACTTGAATTTTCCCATTTATATTTTTCTTTGACTTATATTTTCATCACAATATCCAATATTTTGAACTATTAAAGATGAAAATATATAAAAAGTAGTTTTGATTGTTATAACAGAAACGAGAAAGAACAAATAAAGAACAATAAAGACGATAACACACAGATTTACGTGGTTCACTAACAGTGTGTTAGTTACGTCCACATGGCAGAAGGGAGGAGAGTTTTATGGAGTATTACAGAGTTTCGAGATTCAGAGTTCAGATTGTTATGATAACATAACTGTTAGGGTTAGGCTTAGAAAGTTTATATACTAATCTCTAAGACCTAGTACAGAAACCTAGAAAAGCCCAATAACAGGCCATAGGCCCAAAACAGAATCCTAGCCCAAATAGATTAACGGATACCGTTTAGGTTGGCGTTTAACCCATGGACCCCGACTCGCTGACCGGTCAGCGAGACCCCCGCATTGTCACTTGAAGTGGCAACTAAACTGATTCAAGGCATTATTCCAACATTGATAATCAAACCTGTGAAATTTTTCATTGTATATTACTTGTTTCGACAAATAGATGGTCAAAGTCAGTCAATAACCACCGACGCCAAATGGAAAAATATAAAGGGGGTGAGGGGTAGTATTATAATAGGCATGCATCAAACCTTGGTGTAAGCATCCCCTCCTTCACCATGCAACAAAGGACGAGTGGTGTAACCATCCCCTCCTTCACTATGCAACAAAGGACGAGTGCCAGTCCCGACTGCAGAAATCCTTCGTGCTAAGCAATCGATTGGTACGTCCAGCCAAACACTAACACCGCTTTGCATATGTCTCCTGGTCGATAAAGCATAAGAAACAAAATAGAATTGACGAACCTCTTAGAATTTAACGAGACAAGCCTATAGTTACGAATAAACTCAAGAAGATACCAATTAATCGGCCGAATAACAGCGCCACCACCAGTAGAAATGACTAGATGATGTTTTGTAGACACCTCCTCCAGCACCTTAGTCTACATTGGTAAAAGTGTGATTAATATAAGTCCAAAGACACGATCAGGTTTCCAACACATGAAAACGCAGACCGCAAGACCCAATTGCCACAGGATCTAGTAACACTATTAACCATCTCTAGCAAGTAAAATCCACTATCGGAAATTCACTCAGTTCACTTAATTTCACTACAGTTGCTTCTAGCACGATTTTAGGAGATGATCGATTTTGTTTTGTTGCCTATTTCTGACCTAAAATAGAAATGTACAGAATTAATTTGAATTTTTAAAAGCCCGGAAAGGAAATTGTAGTGAATCAAGTTAACTGAGAGAGCAATAAGTTCTGATTACTCGTACAATCATGCTTCTACCGCTGCCATTAGTTTTTGACACCAACAATTTCCTTTTTTCATAACACTCAACAGCATCCCAGTCTACAGGACATGGAACGTACAGCAGCTCTGAAATTCATTAGCATCTCAGGTGTCAAATTTTCTATAAGCTTAGAACTTTTCAATATCCAGAGTAAGATCATATATACATTTGAAATCGTTCTTGCATTGTTCCATCAATGCAATGAATTGATAGAATTCATTCTCACTCGCAGCCATTTTATTATGTTCTAGTTAATGTTTCCGTTTTAGGCGTGCGTGCCCTGCGGAGAATGAGTGTGAGACTCCCTAGCTCACTTGCATGCACTTACATAAAAGCCTCATCAAAAACAAACCTAAACTACTGGATAGGACTTAATCACACTACATTGAGGGAGTGCATAAACTAAAAGCTAAAAGCATTGAGTACATCATTACATAAACAAAATGAATTCACCTCTTTCTCTCTAAAGAAGCCTTCTCCATGTTGGTTGAAGATTTCTGCTACAGACATTCCCTCAAGTGTCTCCACCAGAGAGTCGCTAAAAACAGAAATATATGGTGACAAAAGGTTATGTCGCCGTACAAAAACAGCAGCATCAAAGGTCGTTTTGCAAACTCTAACAGGGTTTCATATATATACAGGTTTCATATAAATATACACAAATTTCTGTTACATGCTACTATGATAATAGTGATATTATCAGGTTTCGTTTAAAAATTTAAAGGAGATTCATAACACAATTAAACTGATAAGAGAGTATTAAGATGCTAACCTATCAAAGAACGAATAGTCGAGTACTTCAGCCAAAAGCTTGCCAATAGTTGTTTTTCCAGATCCCATCATGCCTGCATGCAAATACAATGATGAACATGCAAAGCCAAAATAGACAAACTAAGGCCGAGATAAAGATGACGCACTAACCAACAAGATAAATGCAGCGTCCATTTAAATACGGCCTAATCTGTAAAGACTTATTCTGCAAAACAGGTTAAGTTGAATTAACTCCAAATTTGTTAACTATATGTCTATATAGGACCAAATTAGGAACTAAAGACAAATTGACAATTCAAATTCAGATACCTACACAAACCCAATTAATAAAAAGAGAATGAGCAAGATCAAGAACTCGATGAAATCATGATAATAGAGAGAACCAATCTTACCTTCAAAACCAAGGACTCATCTAGAGCAGTAGGAATACCACCAGATTCTACAACAGGACCTTAACAAGAACAAGAAAAGTCCAAGTATGAATAGTGACAGTAATAGACAAAAAGAACCAACGACCAAAGCAAACAGAAAAAGTAAAAGTTCCCCATTGTAACTCCTTTCTAGTAAGAGTAGAAAGTGAGCAGACAAAAACAGTTTTCTTTACATTCTCAATTATCAACTTTCTTCCACGCCCAGGAAAAACAAGAATAAGGGGCCACTAAAACTTCAAAGCTAGCAAAAAATCTGGACGAAGGGACAAAGTGTTTATCTCGGGAGCATGATCAATAAGTGCATCACAATGCCATGTTCAGGGATTGTGCGTACGATATAATGAGTTTGTTTTATGTCACTTCTGTCCAGTCCTGCCTCGTATTGAAAAAAAAGTTATTTATGTAGGACAGACAGAACCTAAACACAAAGCAGACATGATAAAATGGATCATCCGGTATCAGCCACTGGCCGAAGTACGGGTATCCGATAACTTAATACTCCCTCAGTCCCTCTATATCTTATTGATGTCCCACTTTATTAAAATACTCTTCACATATATTCAAGTTAATGGGAACATCATTAAAAAAACGAAAGGAGTATGTGATTTCAGGTTTTGAAGAACTGTATAGACTATAGAGCAATAGTGCCAGTGATCTACCTCCTATACTTAATCATATACTCGGTATCTGTTGTACTATCCTCCATGTTTTGGAGTTACGTACAATAATGTCCATATAGTTGTCAACAATTCCAAAACATGGAGAATAGTACAACAATCTCCCTCCTCCGACATTTTTGGAGGTACCACTGAAACACACCTCATTAACCGATCCACCAAATACGACCGCGTCATTAACCGATCCATCTAATACGACCGCGTCTCCGCTCATGCCGACTGCAAGATCCCAATCGATGTAGTGTCCAACCTCGATCCAATATCATCCAAGTCTGTTCCCAACGGCAACCATACATGTCGGGTTGCACCCATCTCTCCTCGGGGCATGCACTCCCACGTGAACGAAACACCCTTCCGTGCCTCTTTGGAACTCCTTGAATTTCCGCACACATCCCAGCGTGCCGGTTTCACCTTGTGCGTTCTTGGACCACCTTCCGCCTTAAGTCACCGACTTTACTCACACGGTGCTTAGTGTAAGGCCCAATATGCATAGTTTTCGAGTCCCACGACAAGTCTCGTGAAACAAATTCCTTTTCATCCCTCCAGCCCCCTGCAGAGGTGTACAAAGTTCAAGTTCCACTCTTAGTCCCATGAGCTACTACCATAACTTCCTTGACTACTTTCCAGGAACTTCCCTCAAAGACAACCTTATCCTACTTTCTAAGTTTCTAACAGATATCAGTTTCTTTTTCAATTTCGGGATGAACATGGCGTCTGTAAGCTCCCGTCGAGGTCCGGATTTTCACATCACCTCTTCCCATAATTGGCATAGCCTTACCATTCACCAAGTAAGTCGTACCACCTCTTCCACCAACAAATTTCTGTAAGGAATTTCTACATAGGGTAGCGTGAAATGACACACCAGAGTCTAACACCCAAGACTCCATTGGATCTTCGACACTCACAGCCAAAAGATCACCCTCACTCTCAACAGCTATCGCCGTACTACCATCCTCATAACCACAATGCTCTTGGTGTTTCCTAGGATTCACATACCTCATCAAACTTGAGCTTCTCTTATCCTTGCGAACTACTAATTGCAGTGACATTAGTATCCCAACTACTAGGTAACGAGGATAACAAAATTAAAGCTTTTATCTCGTCATTGATATCTATTTTTACCGAACTTAGTTGCCTCGTGATCACATTATAATCATTAATTTGATCCGTCATGATGGTTCCTTCATGCATCTGTAAACCAAAAAATCTACGCCTAAGGAATACCTTATTTATAGCAGATGGTTTCTCATACATGTTCTCGGGACATTAGCACTTATGACATTGAATGCAACATTTCGAGCCAGCGTCAATCGGACCACACCAAGTGCTTGCCTATCCAATATTTCCCACTCAGCTTTCTCCATGGAATCCGGCTTAGAGCCTTACAATGGGAGATGCATATTCTTAGAATACAAATAATCAGTTCGAGAGAGCAAAATCTTCCCGTCGAATTTATCGAACATGACTTTACCTCCTTCCATTATTGCGAATTTTTTTGTGGTTCACTCTTCCCTCACCCTTACTCGCCCAACTGGGCTTTGATACCAGTTTGTAGGGAATTTTCGCAGGGTAATATTGACCACACACACAATATATTACCCTACGAAAATTCCCTACAGTATTTGATACTGGCGATGTAGGACAATGCAACAAGCTCCCAGGATATGGGGGACAATATAACCTATATCACTAAGCCTCTTATATTACCTTGTGTACCCACTGATAAGCATTTAATTAGTTACACTTTTCCTCTCATTTTCGTCCCAATTTTGGTCCGTTTACACGGATATGCGTGTCTTTAATTGCATTTTGCTTCCCGATTTCCCGTGCTATGAATGTCGATCTCAATTTGCAGGAATTAAGGCGGAAATGAAGAAATCGGAGCATAAAGGCCTTGCATGAGTCGGGATTCGGAGATGAGAAGAAGAATTGAGGAGAGAGAGCCCTCAGGTGGCGCAGGCCGGTCCTCCGACCGGCGGTCGGCCACCCGGCTCGGACCACAACCCCCACAAAGAAAGGAAAAAGAGAGGGAGAAGAAATAGGCCAGGTAGCGCCGGCCGGGCACCCGGCGGCCGGCCTACCACCCGGCTCGCACAACATCAGACAACATTCGAGAATTTTAAAGTGCTCCAGGCCGGTCGGTGGCCGGTGGCCGGCGGCCGGGCACCCGGCTTGGATCCCCTTTCTCATACTTAGATTATTTTTTGGAGAAGAAGAGAAGGAAGGGTTTGATGTGTTCCAGGCCGGTCAGAGGGCCGGCGGCCGGCCAACCGGCCGGGAACACAACACCGCATTTTCGCACCCTCTTCTATTTTCTTTCTTAATTTTGAGATACCTATATATACCCTCCCCCTAATTTTTGTAAGCAGTTTTTTATCAACTCTTAGCACGAAACCCTAGATCTGAAACTTTCATAGAATTAGCATTTAATCTTCTTTTAATCTTCCATAATTAAGCTAATTAGTTGGTTAATTAGTAATTGCAACTTGTTTTAGTGTTGAAACTTGGTTTTGTATTCAAAGATTGGTGACAAAATCTTGGTTATTATATCAAAGTTCTCATCTTTTTCCAAGTTGGTATAATTCCTTTACTTAATCTTGTCTTTAATTAAGTTTTCATTTCAATTCTTGTTATCATTTCATTGTTAATTAGATGTGTATTGTTATTGATTACCTTTTACAATCCTTAGTTAATATTGAATCTCCTTTGAATATGAGTGAGTAGTAATCTTGCTAGGGTCATATGGGGGATTATGGGTTATAGTATGAGTTGATGTGTTCTTGTTGGGGTTAATAGTTGATTATTGTCTTGTCTCCTTGCTACGCCTATAACATGTTTGATGAAATGTCTACTTGAGTTTGCATGATTCTCTCGTTTGTTTCGATTACCATAAGAACGAAGGTCGTGGTCTTTCGTAGAACCGCTAGTTTGGCAAGCCGTATCTAGTGACGCGATAGCTAGTGATAGCCTCGATTCACTTTCCTAGACTAGACGACCCTTCAACTATTAAACCCGGCATTTTCACCCGACTTTACTACCCATATGAACCCACTCACCCTAGTTTCCCCTTTTATTCGATAAAAATCCAATCTTTCTCGTTTTAGGCCCTATTTGTTGTTTTTATTTGTTTTTAATTTGTTGTGTTTAGTAGTTTTTAGTCCCCTCACCAAATTCTTGTTAGGCTAGAATAGGACGCATTCAAGCTTGTAGTTGACCCCTCCATCCTTTGTGGTTCGACCCCGACTTCTGCTGTCGCATTAGTTGGGTTTTATAAATTGTTTTTGCTTGAGCGGTGCGCGACGATAACCGCTCATCAAATAGCGCCGTTGCCGGGGATGGCGTAAGGAAACTCATAGTTTGTATTGTGTCTTAGATTTAGTCAAGTTACTTATTGTTGTTTTTGTTAGTGTTTAGTTGTTTGACTATTTGTAGAGTGCCTTGCATTATTGTCTTTCCCTAGTGTGCCCAAAAACACACTAGGAGTCTAACTTGTTTTTTAGTTGCTTTTGAGTGCATGCCTAGGGGTGAAGGGTTGTTCTTGAGCCATCCGGAGCCCGAAAGGTTGTTTAGGACTCTACGAGCTAATACACTTGCTCGAGTAAGGAATTCAACAACGATTAGCCGTCAACAAGCCAATACTTCTACCGCTTCTACATCCACTACAACAACCGATCACCCACAAAACGACATCATTGAACCCACGTTCGAAAACCCCTTCTACAATACTCTACAAAACACACCACCAAATTCACCTCCCACATCACTTCCACAACAAAATCAACCACAAATGACTACTTTACGTGACCGTAACCGACCCAATCATGATGATAACCAATCTCCAATCAATTTCGGTGTCTTGGCCCCAAATAACTTTGAGATACACCCGGCTCAAATGAGTTCGATTGAGTGGGATAGCTTTGGAGGCCTTCCCGATGAGGATGCTCATGCTCACTTGAGGAAGTTCAAGAGTAGAGTAGCAATCATGAAGAGAAATGGTGTGCCCGAGGAAACCCTTTGTCTAATGTTATTCCCATTTTCTCTCAAAGACCGGGCGGAGAGGTGGTTGAATAACCATGCTCCAAACACTTTTACTACTTGGGATGCCTTAGCTAAGGAGTTTCGAAGCAAGTATTACCCCGCCTCAAAAACGGCAATGCTAAGAAATGAGATAACAACCTTCCAACAAGAGGATGGAGAATCCTTGGGAGAGGCATGGGATCGATTCATTGATCTACTTGCCCGTTGCCCTCATCATGGCATAGCGGATTGGTATGTCACTCAAACATTCTTTCAAACTCTTCTCCCTCAAACCAAGGCTATGGTGAATGCTTCCGCGGGGGGAAGTTTCGATCATTTGAATGACCAACAAGGGGACGTGTCTTAGGAGAGTGAGACGAGAACAAGAAGAAAAAGCTGGGGAGGGGTGATTGAATGGCTCAACCAACGGCACACGGAGACCCTCTTAAAGCTCTGTTCGTGGTGCACCTTCTCGCTCGTGAACTCATGAAGGTTCCTCCCTTTGAATGGCTCAACCAAGAAAAAGCTCTGTTCGTGGTGCACCCTCTTAAAGCGGTTCCTCCCTTTGAAGTTGATTAAAAAAATGGTTGAGTCGGAGTCTAGCTATGGAACTAGAGGAAATAGCTTGAGGAGTTCTAAATACCCAAGTGAGAACTTTTCAAATGCGGATACCAATGCCAAGATTGATTTGCTCACACAAACTTTTACTAAGGGTTTAGCCGAGCTTCAAAAGGCTCACAATCAAAGTCAAGGGCATCATGTGAATGAAGCTAGTGGGTCTTATGCACCTCCCATGGTGGAGGCTTATCAAACCCCTACTTGTGAAATTTGCAATGGGTATGGACACACATTTGAAGTTTGTGGGAACAATGTGTCATTTAACAATGAAGGAGGAAATGACTATCAACATGTGAATGCATTTCAAGGGGTCAACAACAACCCACGGCCCTCAAGGCCTCCCTTCCAAAGTCAAGGTGCTTACAATCCAAACTCCAACTTCTATCATCCGGGTTCGAAAAATCACCCAAATATGAGCTACAAAAGCCAAAATGTGTTAAACCCTCAACACTCACAAGCTCAAACTTCCAACCCTCCGGGTTTTTCCCAACCTAGAGGCGGAGGTCAATTTCCAAGAGGAAACTACAATAACGAATTCAACAACTCACAACAAGGCCAAGGATCCAACCAATTCCAAAACCAAAACTTCAATGATCAAGGTTACAATACCCATGGTAACTTTCAAAACCAAGGTAATTGGAATCAAAGTCAAGGAAATTGGAACCAAAACCAAGGGAACCCAAACTTCAATAACCAAGGCCAAGGTAATTTTTACAAAGGCAACCAAAACAATCAAGCAAGTCAAGGGGTCCCCGATCAATCTTTTCAAGGTCAAGGGTCAAATTTCAACCATAACAATCAAGGACCAAATTTCAATGTTCAAGGTTCAAGAGGACAACAAGGAAATTTTAATAACAACCAACAAGGAAATTTTAACAACCAAAGGAACAACAATCAAGGTTCAAGTAGTCGGAATGAATATGGATTTGCACTCCCTTTAACCAACCAACCTCACCAAGAGAATGAGCCTTCCATGAGTGATGTTTTGCAACTAGTCAAGAACATGGAAATCCAAAACAACTTGGCCTTACAAAATGTCACTAATGCTCACAAGAAAGAGGTGAGGGAATTGGAAGCTAGGTTGGCTTCTCAAGCTTTGAACAATCCTCAAAGGCCTCCGGGAGGTCTTCTTGCTCAAGGGAAAAGCTCCAAGGATGCTTCCTCAAGTCACCAAGCATGTGCGGTGACTTTGAGGAGTGGACTTGTACTCGAGAACCCTTACATGGACATGATAAATGATGAAATTCCACATGAAAAGCATGTTGAGGAGGGTGAAGAAATCGAAGAGCCCGTTTTGACTCCCACCTTGGAGTTGAAAAATGATGACAAGGGAAAGGGTAAGGTTGATGGAAGTTCAAGCCTTGACAATCAACCAAAGGATGGGGAAGATGGGTATGTTGAAAGTATGCCTTATGAGGAGGAGATGATCAAAGATGTCGATGATGAAGGAGTAGAGGTGCAACCAATAGCAAAAGCTAAGGTAACCAAGAAAACTCTCATTCCAAAGGTATCTCCCGATTCTCCACTTGTTGTTTCCGATATCCCCTACCCTTCTAGAGCATTAAAGACAAAGGAAAACTTCAAGTTCACCCAATTTCGAAAAATGCTTCAGGGACTTGAAGTGACCTTGCCTTTCACCGAGGTCATATTAAACATGCCCACTTACTCAAAATTTCTTAAAGACATCTTGACTCACAAGAGGACTTTGGGTACCCAAGATGTTATGGTTATGGAGGCGGAGTGTAGTGCTCTCCTCATAAATCCTAACTCTTTCAAAATGCCTAAAAAGCTTGGGGACCCCGGAAATTTCTCAATCCCTTGTTTAGTAGGGGGTGTCATAATTTCAAGGGCATTGTGTGACAACGGTGCAAGTGTGAGTGTCATTCCTTTAACTATTGCAAAATGAATTGGGCTTGATAGTTTAACACTTTAACCCACACTTCTATGACTCTCCAACTAGCGGATAGGTCCGTTAAGCAACCTTTGGGTGTGCTTGAGGACGTACCCGTTAAGGTTGGTAAATTTCTGATTCCCACGGATTTCGTTGTCCTAGATATCCCGGAGGATAGCCACACTCCCATTATCCTCGGTAGGCCCTTTTTGGCTACCGGAGGAGTCCTCATTGATGTGAGGGAAGGGCGGCTAACCTTTAGGGTGGGGAACGAAACCCTTGAATTTAATCTTCCTCATTTAGTTAAGGGACCAATGTTTCACAAAGCTTGCTCCATAGAAGTCATAGAAAAAGTGGTTGAAAAGGTGCATGAAGAAGAGAAATGTGAAGAAGAAACTCTACAAGTGGCACTCCATGATGAGGAGATGGGAGATGACCATGAAATAGATGATGAGCTCTTGAAGGTGGAGGGCCTTCTCCCTCCAAAGATACAACTAAAGCCCTTACCTCCCTCACTTAAGTACTCCTTTTTAGGTGAGGGAGAGACTTATCCCGTTATCATCAATGCTAATTTGAGTGAGCACCAAGAATTTAAATTTTTGAAAGTCTTGAAAACTCATAGGGGCTCACTTGGATATAGCATTGACGATATTAAAGGCTTAAGTCCTAATCTTTGCATGCACAGGATAGTCTTGGAGGAGGGTAGTAAACCTAAGGTGGATGGGCTACGTAGGTTGAACCCTAAGATGGCGGAGGTGGTGAAAAATGAGGTCATGAAGTTGCTTGAGGCCGGCATTATATACCAAATCACCGATAGTTCGTGGGTGAGTCCCGTGCATGTAGTACCCAAGAAAGGAGGGGTTCACATAAGGCAAGGAAGTAGGAGTGGGTCCTTGTTGTTCTCTCATATAAGTGGTGACGGGGGTAGTGGGATCTCGCCGAAAAGCGGTGATGGGAGCTAATTGGTCTTGAGGATTCTCTTCCTCTAAGGGGAGGAGATAATGCTCATTATCGGGAACAACTCTCATAGCCTCACTGTTTGGGAGGGGAATGGAGTTGCTCCCTCGGACCCTCCAATACAATTTCCCGTCTTCAACGCGCCTCACAACCCACTCAAGCTTTGATGTTATATACTCCTCCGTCAATAAAGAACTTCCCTTCAAACACTTCAATTTCCTCTCATCAAATGCATTCTTGCAAAGAGCATTTGCTATCTTTGTAACAATTCCCCCAATGTGAATCCCGGTAGGGCTAAAAGGATCATTAGACAATTTCTGGAAATGAAGAGCAACGTGGTGACCAATGTTTATTCCAAATTTATTCGGCTTTTGAAACAAGTAAGCCGCTAAAATAGAGAGCTCATCGGCCCGGAAGTTGTGACACTCTTCCCTCCCAAACAAGGTCCAACCCATGAATCTATGCCAAATCCGAATAGAAGCGTTGTGGCAAGCATTTGCCGGTTTCTTAGCCCCCTTCTCAAATCCCATCCCCGAAATTGCGGTCCACACATCATTCAAGTTAAAATCCTCCGGGACCTTGTAAGTTTTGTGAAACTTGACACCCAAAACCTTACAAAACTTCTCCAAAGAGATGGTAAAAGCAACATTAAGAAGTTGGAAAGTAACAAACTTGACCATGCCTGTATTACGGTCCTTATCATGACTAAACGTACTCAAAAATTCCCATGTAAGACGGGGGTAAGTGCGAAAGTGCTGGCCGTAAAGCTCCCCCATCCCTAAACCTTTAAAGAGTTATAAGGTCACGGTATCAAAGCCAAAATTTCTCATAGAATTCCTACAAATGAATCGGGAATGGGGAAGGTGACGGCGTTTAAAACATTGGAACTTACCTCTTGCAATCTCACTATTGAAGACAACATCCGGAAAGTCGTCATCCGGACCCATTCCCGCAGTCACTTATTGAAGTCTTGCTTCTAATTCCGCCTCAAGTTAAGCCTTCTAGTCCTCTTTCTAGGTTGTTGTTGAGACATGGTGAATTTGAGTAAGAATCAATTCAAATTGGGGGAAATTTTGGGGAAAAATTGAGGGTTTTGATTTGTGGGAAGATTTTGTGGAGTGTAGTGGGTTTATAGTGAGGTTTAGTGAAGTTGGAAATTTTTGAGCTGTGTTCCTGGCCGGGCAGCCGGCGGCCGGTGAGCCGACCGGCCGGGAGCACTTGATCATTGAAAAAATTTGAAAGCAAAGAAATCGAAAAAAATTTCACCTTGTGTTCCAGGCCGGGCACCTGGCGGCCGGTGCCTAGCCCGGCCCAGAACACATCAGTGGCTTATTATCATCCGTCGACCCTCTTCTTCATTCTCATTACTTCTTTAATTTTTCTTCTTTCTTTCTCCTTCTTCCTTCAATAAACCCACAAAAATCACCACAAACTCCACTAAATCTCCACTAAACCTCACTATAAACCCACTACACTCCACAAAATCTTCCCACAAATCAAAACCCTCAATTTTTTCCCAAAATTTTCCCCAATTTGAATTGATTCTTACTCAAATTCACCATGGCTCAACAACAACCTAGAAAGAGGACTAGGGGGCTCAACTTGAGGCGGAATTAGAAGCAAGACTTCAATAAGTGACTGCGGGAATGGGTCCGGATGACGACTTTCCAGATGTTGTCTTCAATAGTGAGATTGCAAGAGGTAAGTTCCAATGTTTTAAACGCCGTCACCTTCCTCATTCCCGATTCATTTGTAGGAATTCTATGAGAAATTTTGGCCTTGATACCGTGACCTTAGAACTCTTTAAAGGTTTAGGGATGGGGGAGCTTTACGGCCAGCACTTTCGCACTTACCCCCGTCTTACATGGGAATTTTTGAGTACGTTTAGTCATGATAAGGACCGTAATACAGGCATGGTCAAGTTTGTTACTTTCCAACTTCTTAATGTTGCTTTTACCATCTCTTTGGAGAAGTTTTGTAAGGTTTTGGGTGTCAAGTTTCACAAAACTTACAAGGTCCCGGAGGATTTTAACTTGAATGATGTGTGGACCGCAATTTCGGGGATGGGACTTGAGAAGGGGGCTAAGAAACCGGCAAATGCTTGCCACAACGCTCCTATTCGGATTTGGCATAGATTCATGGGTTGGACCTTGTTTGGGAGGGAAGAGTGTCACAACTTCCGGGCCGATGAGCTCTCTATTTTAGCGGCTTACTTGTTTCAAAAGCCGAATAAATTTGGGGTAAACATTGGTCACCACGTTGCTCTTCATTTCCAGAAATTGTCTAATGATCCTTTTAGCCCTACCGGGATTCACATTGGGGGAATTGTTACAAAGATAGCAAATGCTCTTTGCAAGAATGCATTTAATGAGAGGAAATTGAAGTGTTTGAAGGGAAGTTCTTTATTGACGGAGGAGTATATAACATCAAAGCTTGAGTGGGTTGTGAGGCGCGTTGAAGACGGGAAATTGTATTGGAGGGTCCGAGGGAGCAACTCCATTCCCCTCCCAAACAGTGAGGCTATGAGAGTTGTTCCCGATAGTGAGCATTATCTCCTCCCCTTAGAGGAAGAGAATCCTCAAGCAGAGAACCCTCAAGACCAATTAGCTCCTATCACCGCTTTTCGGCGAGATCCCACTACCCCCGTCACCACTTATAGGAGAGAACAACAAGGACCCACTCCTACTTCCTTGCCTTATGTGAACCCCTCCTTTTTACATTTTCCTCATTCTTCCCAACCCGAGACATCCTCTTCTACCACTCCTAGCTACCCACCTTTAGATCCTTCTTTGATTAAGTTCATGGCCGATATGACTTTGGCCTCCGAGGCGGCGGCTAGGGATAGAGAGACGGCAGCTAAGGAGAGAGAGGAGGAAGCTAGGGAGAGAGCGTTTTTGTCCCAAAGGATGGATCGGATGTACTATGATTTGGCACTTGGCCAATACCCTTCCTATGATAATTGGTGTAGGGAGGGGTATAGGGAGCCCACTGGCGCACATCCATCTTATTTCATGTGGCCCGAGGGTGGGTATGATCAGGGTTCGAGGGTGTTTGGGAACTTTAATGTCCATCATGATTACTACTCTTCGCCGGTCTTTGCTCAACCGGCAGTTGATGATGAGGAGGCGGATCCCGAGACAGCGGCCCAAAATGCCGAGTGGTTCGATAGGATGGGTCCTAGGTTCGAAATATTGGATGGTACCGGCTCAGGTTCGGGAGCCGGGGGTGTAGATGAGTCTTATGCGGCGGCCGGAAGCGGCCATATTGATGCTACATCCACTGATTTTAGTGGATTCTCGTGAGACGGGACACCCATGAGTATGACCCCTTAAATCCAAATCTTCTTCATGTTTATATTTTTGTATGCATTTAGATACTTGTAATATATCCTAGTTTAGTTATCCATTTAGTTGCATTCATTTAGGCTTGCATTAGAATTTAATTTTGTAAAATATCGTCACATGTTAAGTCTTGCATCCATATAGTGTAGTTTGCATTGTATTTCTTTTGAGCATTTAGACTAGAATCATGCATTTGCATTTTATTCGAAAACACAAAAAAATTGAAAACTTTCCAAAATACCAAAAACATGTTATTTGTTTTGAATTCACCCCTCACACCATGTAAATACCTAAGTGTGGGGAGGGAATTCCCAAAAAAAAAAGCGCCAAAAACTTGTTTTATTTTTCTTTTTTCCCCTCTTTTCATAATTGAGTCACTTATTCGAGGACGAGTAAGACTTAAGTGTGGGGAGGATTTTATTTCTTTTGTATATATCGTTGATATTTGAAAAAAAAAAAAAAAAAAAAAAAAAAAGTCGAAAAATGCCTAAACATTGAAAAATTTGAAAATTTTCCAAAATATATGTTTAAATTAGTTTGTATATAGTTTATTTTGTATATATTGCCGTGTGTTTCCTCTTATCTCCATCCATAGGTGCGCCCCACATCATAAGAGGCACGAAAAAGGGAAAATGAAGACGCTTTGGTGAGATCTTTCCTATTCTCTTCTCCCTTATCTCTTTTTCTTCTTACTAGAGGACGGGATGTGTTAATGACGATATTGTGAATTTTGTTGATTGTCGTGTGTGCCACTTGTGTGTTGATAGGAGATAGCATTAGCTTGTGTGTCATATAGTCGGTTAGAGCATGTGCATTTAGGTTGTATATATGCTAGATTGCATCATGGCATATAGTTGCATTTAGAAAAATGGTTTTATAAATTGTCTAATTGGAAAACTTGTTTAATGTGCATAATCCCTCCTAGCTACTTTTTCATTCATAAAGTGTTCATCTTAATCGTGGAATTTTAGACGCCCTAGGTTGTGCATTTCTAATGAGTTTTGACCCGTCTACCAAAGTTGAGTCATGAGTTTGCGCTTATTCCATGACAACCTCGATTGATGTGAATATTCCGTTTGTTGAAAGAATTCTTAGGTGACCGTCTTACTATGCAACCAACCTTGATTCATTGTTCTTCCACTTTTACTCAACAAAGGAAACAAATCAAACTAGCTATAAATTTTGAGTCAAATTTCATGTTTTCTTGTTTTCGTCATGGAAACGCAAAACGGAACTTCTAGGGATTCTAGTGGACCCTGATCTAGGGTACCTTTCGACGCCACTACGGTGGGGATACCCCTATTGTTGGTTCCGACCGCGTGTCCTTGACGGAAACCGTGTGCTATCATGCCAATAATTGCAAATCAAGAATGGAACTCCAAAAGAGAAAAAGAAAAGAGAGAAAACAAAGTGCTGAAATGAAAATTTTGCAAGTAATAAGACTCAAATATCCTTTTCCTTTAACCTTTCTTGGATCATTTACCCTTGATTTGCATAGTGAGACGGGACGACCCTTGTGTCTCATTTATTTGAGAAACGGGAATTCCATATGCTATTGTGTTTAATAAAGTCACGAGGATTTCATTTCCATCTTCCATTTTATCACTTTTGACCAAGCAAATAGTAGACGGAGCTCAAAATTCTCATTAGACTTGCACCGCTAGGAGGCGAAC
>JAIUZE010004283.1:0-35869 GCA_022085475.1 Heliosperma pusillum
GGCCGGTCCAGGCCGGTTCAGACCGGTCTGGGTTGGTCCATGGTGGGTCCGGGTTTTGGTCTTTGGGTGGTGTCAATGTTTGATTGTTTAATTGTTGTTTTGACGGGTTTAATTATGTTAAAGCATGCGGGAAATAATTAGAAACGGTTTTTAGTAAAACCGTTAAAAAAAAAAAGGGCCAAAACAGCCATTTTAGCCAAAACAGGCCGTGAGGCCCAAATCAGGCCCATGTGGG
The DNA here is from genome assembly GCA_022085475.1 of Heliosperma pusillum. Taxonomy (NCBI): domain Eukaryota; kingdom Viridiplantae; phylum Streptophyta; class Magnoliopsida; order Caryophyllales; family Caryophyllaceae; genus Heliosperma; species Heliosperma pusillum. The sequence goes on from JAIUZE010004283.1 coordinate 236, forward strand.
TCCGGTCCAACTAAGCCCGTGGGTCCCACTTTGGGACTTGTGACGGTTTTTGAGTTATCGTCATTTTTATCGTGTTTTGTAATATTTAGCAAGTGGGAAATATTAATACGTAAAATATTTAATTAAAAAGGTTTTTCATAAAATTATTATTTCTCACATGTTAGAAATTATAATACGAGATTAGTTTACGTTGAAATCATTTAAGTCAAGCGGGTTTTGGGTATAAGATGATAATTCACATGTTAGAAGTAGTAATAAAATAACATGTAATGAATATGTTGATTTTATGTCTATGTGATAAAGACTCTGCTTCTAGCCGGTTTGATCCAACGGGGTTGGTCAAACTAAGATCTAGTCAGCCCCGATTTGACTGATGACCCGTCGCGGGACTCGGGTCGGGGATTTGTCTTCAAGTAAGGTTGTATTTAATTATGAATTAGCCTTGGTAGATATGAGGCGATATGATATGTGATTATTATTGATATGCAAATAGTCACATGATAGGATGTTTTCCCGTGACTGTTTTATTTTATGGTTGGTGTCGTGTTGACTAAGTACCCATAGAGAATTATGAGAATATGGCGTCTTGACCACTCTAATTCTAAATGAGTAGCTTGGACCACGACATTGATAGGCCCGTACTATCTTTAACGAGCATACGGAGTTTGCCGCTTGATAGCTTTTGTGTCTCGGCTTGGTGGGGTTATATCCAAGTCGGGGCATGGTTGCCTAATCCGTTTTGGGGTTGGAACCAGCTTAAGTACTAGCCATCTCTGCTTAGGGGGTCGCCTAGTAGAGTTTCTCATAGACGGTTATGTCATGGGACGGGGAACGGAATAGCTGTTGTCGCTAGGTCTGATCAGTCTAGGCCTAGGATGTTTTCCTACCTTGTGGTATAGCCTCGAGTTACAGAAGTCTTCTATCGATGGTCCTAAGAACTTATGCCTGTTTGTAGAAGTATTGGTCTTTCATGTTTGTATGATTCTATGAGTTCTAGAAGGTGAGATGCAAGCCGGCTAGGATTGATAGAGTTTGGAGTACCGATTGTTAACTGATTCACATGATTACGTGTTGATTAGGGTTTGAGTGTATCATGGCCATGTTTCTGAGAGGAACCTCTGAGCTAGCATACCAGCTTCCCTACCTCGAGTTATAGTTTATTATCGGTTTCACATGATAGCTTTCACATGCTAGGTTATTTGTTAGTTATCTGTTTCATAACATGAACAGCATATCATATATGTTTAAGTTTTGTATTTTCCATATACATTGCTTTTATGTTATTCATGTTTCATTAAACTCGACATTTCGTGGCTGGGAGGACTCGGAGTTACTCCCCACTGCTGTGGCTTCCGTGTTTATATTTAATGCGGTCGAACAGGTGGTGAATGCCTACATTGGGTACATTGACGAGCTAGCGAGCGAAGTATTACCTTGGACCTTATGCGGTTCGTAGACTTTATATTATTATACACTCTTAATTTTCTATTTATAAGGGAGATATGTTTCTTCCCGTCTTGTATATTTTTTGTAGAATATTTCCGTATTTTTGTAATGACCTTTTATTTATGACACCCTTCGTTATGTATTTAAATTTTTTTTTTTTTCTTTCCGCAAATTTTGAGGGTGTCACAGTTGGTATCAGAGCATTTTTGCTCCCGACGCACGTTTGTGTACCCTTGTATAAATAACTTGACCTGAATAAAATAATAAACTTGTGAGATAGAAGGGTAGGATGGGTAGATTAGGATTTATGTTGTAGTCTATTTGGTTATGCTAATTGTTAGGAGTAACTTAATTTGTTTTGTTTCTTATGAAGACGGTTGGACCGCGTGTAGAAGAGATCGTTGTTAAGTACCAACCAGGTCCTTCCTCATAAAGAAGACAATTGCCAAGGAGGCTATGCTTGGGTGGCTAGCCAGATTGCTAGGAGCAATATTACGCCTTAGGGTGGAATATGTGTTACCTAGAAGGAGTATCCTCTACCGAAGATTTGGAGATTTATAAGCCTAATTGAAGTGAATTCTTTCTTCATCAATGAATTCTCTCGTCCTTATAGTATTATGCCCTCTTCCTTCTATCTAGGTGCTTCTTTCTCTTCCCACCTATTTACCTCTTGGAAATTATTTTAAATAGTTCCTTCATCTTACCATTAGTATCCTTACCTCCCTCTTGTAACATTTTATGGAGGTCATAACCATCGGTTTGAGGTATATTATACTTAGTCGGAAGAACTTTGAATCTTGTGGAATATTAGTTTTGTTAGAATGAACGTGTGATTTGAGGAAAATGTTATAGATCTAATTTCACCATATGGTGGTGAGAGTTGGTGTCCTTGAGGAAGGTGTGGTGAAGTATGTTTAATAATTGTAAAGCTTGATGCTTGTCATGACTTGTGAGTAATAGTTAATGATATTCGATGGTATAAGGTCGAAGGAATTGGCTATGACTTCTTAACTCATTAGTGATTTAGTCTTTTGGACTTAGAAGTTTAGTATTGGTTTGAAGACCATGCGTATGATATGTCTATTTTGGGGTAAATAAGAGTTTCGAATATGATACCGAACCATCATATTAAGCTAGTTCCATGTTTAGATGATTGTAAGGATTTGAGGATACACTTAGGATGAAACTCTCCTAGGGATCTAGATTATGAAAGCTAGAAGTTGCAATATCTTTTTGAGGATCGAAATAAGCTTAAGGATATTTGTAGTTGTGGTTAGGAAGTTGGATGATTTTTTATGTTACTTGGGAATTTGTTGTCGTTAAATGTTAGACCCTAACGAGAATAAATACTTTGGGGAATTAAGATTTGGATGACACAACTTGAGGAATATCGTCATAAGCGAAAACTGGTGTATTGAGAGTTTGGAATAGATAAATAAATTGATTTACGGTCGCATTGCCCTATGATTGGCAAAAGTTAAGTAAAATGAGATTTGGGTGACTAATCTCTTTTGAAGATTTGTGTTTTAACTTTGGAAGGTGAGGAAGTTATTTGTTAATAACTTAAGATAATGAATTTTGGAATAAATTGGATCAAAGGATTTCATAGTAAGTCTCCTTTACTTTGGGATTGTTAGCGGGATTGTTTCCCAAATTATAAATATTTTGATGGTGGTTTCCAATAAAAGTTTGATGGAGCTAAGAGGATTATAGTTCGTAATAAATCTTTCATGGGTTGTTAGTTATGGAGTTTACCGTACCGATGGACCTTAGAAGATTCTGATGGAATTTGAATAATTGGGAGTTCTTACTCGATGTGTAGTGCTTATGAAATATTTTTGTAAGAATCTGATGATTGAAAATATTTATGATATATTGCACTCTCTTGAGGACTAGATTCTGGTGCAGTTAGTGTTGTCGAGTTGAGATCGACATTTGAAGTGTCATAGATGGAAGATAGTATGGTGATTCATTCCTCTGTTTTTCTCTCTTTCTATTCGATTTATTCTTTCGAATATTTCGTTCCTTCTATCAATTATCATCTCGTATTGATAGATTATTAGAAACTTTAGTTAGAAATTTTAGGTATAGATAGTAGTGTGATTACATTTACTATAGAATTTTTGAACTAATCGTTTGTAGAAATGTTTTATAATGTCAAGTATTTTACCGTCAAGAAGTGTTGAGACTTGTTATTGGAGACGTTCGATAACTGGTTTTCTCATTTATTGATGCGAAAAAGTATCTTTTAAAGTCTTTGATTTGGGACGTTGATGTTCTTAACTATAGACGAGAATCTTCCGTTCCATTGATAAGACCCTATATTTTTATTACAAGTATATTTTTAACAGTTTTGAAATAGACCTACATATATGTTACTTTCCTTCTTCTAAGTTTCGAGGACGAAACTTTTTAAAAGGAGGGGTGATTGTAACAACCCGAAAAGTACCCAAGTTTTCTAGTAAAAAAATATTTACTAACACTTTTCAGTATAACTTAAGTTTTTAAAAATAGGAATTTTTGTTCCGAGTCTTATTTTGAAATTCCGCGTTCGTATTTGGAATTTTTGAGAGATTTCATGAAAAGACCGTTTTTAGTCATCTTTGACTTTTCTTGACTTTTAAGTCGTCTTTGACTTTTCTTGACTTTTTAAAAGTCGTCATTGACTTTTCTTGACTTTTAAGTCGTCATAAACTTTTCTTGACTTTTAAGTCATCTTTGACTTTTCTCGACTTTTTAGTCAACTTTGACTTCCGTTGACTTTTTCCCGACTCGCCTCATAAGTTTGAAGACCGAAATTTTATTTAAAAAAAATAATATTTTTGATTTATTTTTATTTAGATTTATTAAGATTTATCATAATTTAATATAATTATTTTGAATTTATTCGGAATTTAAAGAATAACGTTTACGGTTTTAACCGAACGTCAGTTAACTATTCCCGACTCATCGTAAAGCGCGAAACAAAATCGAAACTCGACTTTGGCATGAGTCACACGCGCGTGTCATCGCTTTCCACTCACCATAAGATATTTTAATTGTTTTGAATAAACTAATCAAAATATATAGATATTTATTAACTTTATCGATCAGTTAACGAAAATTACGCAAATCGTTTACAAAACTGACCCGACAGTCACCATATCACACGGTTTTTCCTCTCTCTTTGACCTTGATATTTTCTTTCTTTTCATTACAATAACATAATATCTTGATATTTAATTCAATTAACTTAATATCTAATTAATTACGGTAATATTATTATTATACCGGGTCAATTCCATAACAACAATTTCAAACCCAACTCACTATTTTGCTCTATAAACTCACGGCTCACACACTCCACTTTACTCACAAACAACTTTTCATTTTTCAACAAATCAAATTAAGATCAAAATATCACTTTCTTTAATCGTTCTTGAGAGTTCTTCGCGTTCTTCATCCGTTCTTCATCGTTCTTGAGCAAAACCTTCATAAAACCTTCATTTCTTAATTAAATCCGTCCTAACTTATATTTCTAGGATCTCCTCTTCGCTCCCCATCTTCTAGTACGGTTTATTTTCAATTCCGTCAAAATCGTTTTCAACACTTTACTTATGGAAAATCCAAAGTTTAATTCTAATAATGGTTTGTCTTTCATTTTATAGGGGAAGATTGTGACGACGAGTTGTGACTCGGATATGTTAGGAGAAGATTAGAAGACGGGTTTCTTATTTTCTTAGTTCTTATTATTTTGGTGACCTACTGATTTAGCTAAGCCTAAGGTACCGTTCCGAGTGACTCAGGATAAATGTTAAGAGCTTTGGTTTTTCTTTAGTTTTGGTTCATCTTTAGTTTTTGTTCATATTATTATGATTTTATGATTTTTTTAGTTAGTAACATGTTAAGTAGTAGTTAGTATGGTGTTTTATGATTTTATAACATGTTAGTTGTTCTTGTTATATTTTTATGATTTCTTCATGATGATGATTGTTGTATGATGGATGGTTAAATTGGTTGTTAAAATGGGTGTTGATTAACTAAAAACATGTTAGAATTAATTTGGAAATTTGGGGTTGTTGTTTGGTGGTGGCCGAATTGGTGGCTGGAAAACCGGTCCAAACCAGGCCGGTCCAGGCCGGTTCAGACCGGTCTGGGTTGGTCCATGGTGGGTCCGGGTTTTGGTCTTTGGGTTGTGTCGATGTTTGATTGTTAATTGTTGTTTTGACGGGTTTTAATTATGTTAAAGCATGCGGGAAATAATTAGAAACGGTTTTTAGTAAAACCGTTAAAAAGGCCAAAACAGCCCATTTTTGCCAAAACAGGCCGTGAGGCCCAAATCAGGCCCATGTGGGTCCGGTCCAACTCAGCCCGTGGGTCCCACTTTGGGACTTGTGACGGTTTTTGAGTTTAGTGTTAATTTATCGTGTTTTGTAATTTTAGCAAGTGGGAAATGTTAATAAGTAAAATATTTAATTAAAAAGGTTTTTCATAAAATTATTATTTCTCACATGTTAGAAATTATAAGACGAGATCGTAGTTTAAATTTATATCCTTTAAGTCAAGCGGGGGGTTACGTAAAATGTAATAATTCACATGTTAGAAGTTTTTAATAAAATAACATGTAATGAATATGTTGATTTTATGTCTATGTGATAAAGATTCTGTTTCTAGCCGGTTTGATCCAACGGGTTTGGTCAAACTAAGATCTAGTCAGCCCCGATTTGACTGATGACCCGTCGCGGGACTCGGGTCGGGGATTTGTCTTCAAGTAAGGTTGTATTTGATTATGAATTAGCCTTAGTAGATATGAGGCAATATGATATTTGATTATTATTTATATGCAATTAGTCACATGATAGGATGTTTTTCCCGTGACTGTTTTGATTATATGGTTGGTGTCGTGTTGACTAAGTACCCATAGAGAATTACGATTATATGGCATGTTAAGTCGTATCTTGGCCATGTTTTAAAGGTAACCTCTGAGTTAAGATATTATTTTGGTTCGGCCATGGTAATTCTAAATGAGTATCTTGGACCATGACATTGATAGGTCCGTACTGTCTTTAACGAGTATATAGTTCATGGTTAATAGCTTTTGTGTCGCGGCTTGGTGGGTTTATATCCAAGTCAGGGCATGGTTACCTAATCCACTTTGGGGATGGAGCCAGCTTAAGTACTAGCCATCTCTGCTTAGGGGGTCGCCTAGTAGAGTTTCTTGTGTACTTCTGGTCACGAGACGGGGACTGGAATAGCTGTTGTTACTAGGTCTGATCAGTCTAGGACTAGGATGTTTTCCTACCTTGTGGTATAGCCTCGAGTTACAGAAGTCTTCTATTAACTGTACTAGGAACTTATGCCTGTTTGTAGAAGTATTGGTCTTTCATGTTGGTATGATTCTATGAGTTCTAGAAGGTGAGATGCAAGCCGGCTAGGATTGATAGAGTTTGGATTAACGATTGTTAACTGATTCACATGATTACGTGTTGATTAGGGTTTGATTGTATCACGGCCATGTTTCTGAGAGGAACCTCTGAGCTAGCATACCAGCTTCCCTACCTCGAGTTATAGTTTATTATCGGTTTCACATGATAGCTTTCACATGCTAGGTTATTTGTTAGTTATCTGTTTCATAACATGAAAAGCATATCATATATGTTTAAGTTTTGTAGTTTCCATATACATTGCTTTTATGTTATTCATGTTTCATCAAACTCGACATTTCGTGGCTGGGAGGACTCGGAGTTACTCCCCACTGACTGTGGCTGCCGTGTTTATATTTAATGCGGTCGAACAGGTGGTGAATGCATATTTGGGGTACATTGACGAGCTAGCGAGCGAAGTATTGACCTTGGACCTATATTCGGTTCTTAGATTGTATATTATTATACACTCGTTTCATTTCCGTATTTATACGGGAGATTTGTCTCCCGTCTTGTATAATTCTTTTGTAGAATATTATTTCCGTATTGTAATGACCTTTTTTATTTATGACACCCTTTGTTATGTATTTAAATTATTTTTTTTCTTTCCGCAAATTTGAGGGTGTCACAGTTGGTATCAGAGCATTTTTGCTCCCGACGCACGTTTGTGTACCCTTGTATAAATAACTTGAACTTAATAAAATAATAAACTTGTGAGATAGAAGGGTAGGATGGGTAGATTAGGATTTATGTTGTAGTCTATTTGTTTATGCTAATTGTTAGGAGTAACTTAATTTGTTTTGTTTCTTATGAAGACGGTTGGACCGCGTGTAGAAGAGATCGTTGTTAAGTACCAACCAGGTCCTTCCTCATAAAGAAGACAATTGCCAAGGAGGCTATGCTTGGGTGGCTAGCCAGATTGCTAGGAGCAATATTACGCCTTAGGGTGGAATATGTGTTACCTAGAAGGAGTATCCTCTACCGAAGATTTGAAGATTTATAAGCCTAATTGAAGTGACTTCCTTCTTCATCTATGAATTCTCTCGTCCTTATAATATTATGCCCTCTTCCTTCTATCTAGGTGCTTCTTTCTCCTCCAACCTATTTACCTCTTGGCAATTACTCTTAATAGTTCCTCCATTATACCATTGGTATTCTTACCTTCCTCTTGTAACATTTGTATGGATGTCATACCCATTTGTATGCGGTATATTATACTTAGTCGGAAGAACTTTGAATTTTGTGGAATATTAGTGTTAGTTAGAATGAACTTGTGATTTGAGGAAATGTTATAGATCTAATTTCACCCTATGGGGTGAGAGTGGGTATCCTTGAGGAAAGTGTGGTAAGGTTTGTTTAATGATTTTAATGCTTGAAGCTTGTCATGACTTGTGTGTAAATAGTTCATGATATTCGAAGGTGTAAAGTCGAATGAGTTGGCTATTACTTCTTAACTCATTGGTAATTTAGTCTTTTGGAATTAGACGTTTAGTATTGGTTTGAAGACCATGCTTATGATATGTCTATTTTGGAGTAAATAAGAAGTTTCGAATATGGTACCTAACCATCCTATGGAGCTAGTTTCGTGCTTAGATGAGTATAGAAAATGGAGAATAAGTTTAGGAAGAATCTATCCTAGTGGGTCTAAAATATGAAAGCTTGAAGTTGCAATATCTTTTTGAGGATCGAAACAAGCTTAATAATAGTTGTAGTTGTGGTTAGGAAGTTGAGTGATTTTAGTGTTACTTGGGAATTTGTTGTCGTTAAATGTTGGACCCTAACGGGAACAAATACTTTGTGGAATTAGGATTTGATGACACAACTTGAGGAATATCGACATAAGTGAAAACCGATGTATTGAGAGTTTGGAAGAGATAGATAAATTGATTACGGTCACATTTGCCTATGTTTGGCAACAGTTAAGTGAAATAAGTTTTGTGTGACTAATCTCTTTGAGGTTTAGAGATTCAACTTTTGAGGATGAGAGGGTTCATTGTAAATAAGTTGGGGTAATGAATTTTGGAATAAATTGGATTAAAGGATTTCATAGTAAGTCCTTTACTTTGTGGTTGTTAGCGGTCTTGTTTTCTTAATTATAAATATTTTTAATGGTGATTTCCAATAATAGTTTCGATGGACCTTAGAAGATTTTTATTGAATTGGAATAATTGGGAGTTGCTACTCGGTGTGGCATGCTTATGAAATATCTTGGTGGGAATCCGATGATTGAAATGTTGAGGATATATTGCACTCCCTTGAGAACTAGTTTACTTGTACAGTTAGTATTGTCGAGTTACTATCGACATTAGAATTTTCATAGAGGGAAGATAGTATTGGGGTTCATCCTTCGTTCTTCTTTATTCTTTCCTTCTTTCTTTCTTCTTTCTATTCGATTTATTCTTTCGAATATTCATTTCCTTCTATCGAGTATCATTTCTCTTAGATATATTACTATAAGCTTTAGTTAGAAATTTTAGGAATAGATAATAGAGTTATTATCCTTACTATGAAATTTTTAATTAAAAGCTTTTAGAAATGTTTGATGATTTCAAATAGTTTTACCGTCAAGGAGTGTTGAGACTTGTTATTGGAGACGTTCGATAACTAGTTTTCTCATTTATTGATGCGAAAATGTATCTTTTAAAGTCTTTGATTTGGGACGTTGGTGTTCGTAACAGCTGACGAGAACCTTCCGGCCCAGTGATAAGACCCCGTATTTTGTTACAAATATATTTTTAACAAGTTTTGAAATAGACCTACATATATGTTACGTTCCTTCTTCTAAGTTTCGAGGACGAAACTTTTTAAAAGGAGGGGTGATTGTAACAACCCGAAAAGTACCCAATTTTTCTAGTAAAAATATTTACTAACACTTTTCAGTAGACTTAAGGTTTTAAAATAGAAATTTTTGTTCCGAGTCGTAGTTTGAAATTCCGCGTTCGTATTTGGAATTTCTGAGAGATTTCATGAAAAGACCGTTTTTAGTCATCTTTGACTTTTCTTGACTTTTAAGTCGTCTTTGACTTTTCTTGACTTTTTAAAGTCGTCATTGACTTTTCTTGACTTTTAAGTCGTCATAAACTTTTCTTGACTTTTAAGTCATCGTTGACTTTTCTTGACTTTTAAGTCAACTTTGACTTTCGTTGACTTTTTTCCGACTCGCCTTATAAGTTTGAAGACCGAAATTTTATTTAAAAAAATAATATTTTTGATTTATTTTTATTTAGATTTATTAAGAGTTATCATAATTTAATATAATTATTTTGAATTTATTCGGAATTTAAAGAATAACTTTTACGGTTTTAAACCGAACGTCATTTAACTATTCCCGACTCATCGTAAATCCCGTAACAAACTCGAAACTCGACTTTGGCATGAGTCACGCGCCCATGTCATCGTTTTCCACTCACTTGAGATATTTTAAATCTTTCGATTAAACTAATACAAATATCTTAGATATTTGTTACTTTATCGTTCCGTCAACGGAGATTACGCAAATCGTTTACAAAACTGACCCGACAAACACAATACCACACGGCTCTCTTTCCCCTCTAATAGACCTTGATATTTTCATTACTTTTGATTACAATATCATAATATCTAGATATTATTTCACTTTATCGATCAGTTAACGAAAATTACGCAAAACGCTCGAAATCAGACCCGACAAGCTCAAAACCACACGGCACTCCTTACTCTCTTAGACCTTGATATTTGCATTATTTTTCATTTCAATATCATAATATCTTGATATTTAGTTTAATTAACTTTATCGTTAATTATATTTACGTTTACCGTCTAAAATAATTATTAAACGGCGAAGTCAATGAAGTAACAACATTCAAAACCGACATCCCTTTTGCCTATAATTACACGGCAAACACACACCCAACAATTACCACTAACAACTTTTCATTTTACAATAAATCAAAAAAGGATCAAAAATATCACTTTCGTTAATAGGTTCTTCTGTTCTAGTTGTTATCATTTGTTGCCATTGTTCTTGAGCAAAATCGTCATAAAACCTTCATTTCTTATTCAAATCCGTCCTAACTTATATTTCTAGAATCTCCTCTTCGATCTCCATCTTCAAGTACGGTTTATTTTCAATTCCGACAAAATCGTTTTCAACACTTTAATTATGGAAAATCAAGTTTTAAGTTCTAATAAGGTTTTCTTGTCATTTCTTATAGGGGAAGATTTTGAAGACGAGTTTGGTGACTCGTATATTTTTTGGGTGAAGATTAGTAGAAGGGTTTCTTATTATATATACTTCTTATTATTTTGGTGCTAAGTGGTTTGCTAGCTAAGGTAACAATTCCGATTTACTCGACGAATTAATGTCACATAGCCTTTAGTTTTGTTCAAGTTATGGTTATGTATGATTTTAGTTAGTAACATAGCCTTTAGCTTGTGTTTCTTTAGTTTTTGGTTCATCTTTAGTTTTGGTTCATATTATTATGATTTTATGATTTTAGTTAGTAACATGATAGGTAGTGGTTTTAGCATGTTGTATGGATTTATAATATGTTTAGTATTCTTGATGAATTTTGTATGATTTTCCATAAGTTATGATTTTTATGATGTGTATGAATTTATAATATCTTTGGTGTTCTTGATGAATTATGATGATTTGCCATAAGTTATGATTTTATTGTTGTGTAGGAAATTTTAATAGGTTTAGTGTTCTTGAGGAATTTGGATGAATTATTTTTAATCATGATTTTGTATGAATGATTGTTAAAATGGTTGTTTGTTAATTAAAAACATGTTAGAATTAATTTAGAAGTGTGGTTGTTTGAACCGTGTGAAATGGCCGAGTAAACCAGACCCAAACCAGCCGGTTCAGGCCGGTTCAGGCCCGGTCCAGGCCGGTCTGGGCTGGTTCATGGTGGGTCCGGGTTTTGGTCTTTGGGTTGTGTCGATGTTTGATTGTTATGTTGTTGTTTTGACGGGTTTTAATTATGTTAAAGCATGCGGGAATTTTTAAGAAACGTTTTTGGTAAAAGTTGGAATAACAGCCAAATCAGCCCAAATAGGTCCGTGGGCCCAGTCCAGGCCCATGTGGGGTCCGGCCCAACTCAGCCCGTGGGTCCCACTGTGGGACTTGTGACGGTTTTTGAGTTATCGTCATTTTTATCGGGTTTTGTAATATTTAGCAAGTGGGAAATGTTAATAAGTAAAATATTTAATTAAAAAGGTTTTTCATAAAATTATTATTTCTCACATGTTAGAAATTATAAGACGAGATCGTAGTTTAATTGGATATCATTTAAGTCAAGCGGGTTTTTGGGGATGTTATAATAATTCACATGTTAGAAGGTCTAATAAAATAACATGTATTGAATATGTTGATTTGTATGATTAAGTCTATGTGATAAAGACTCTGTTTCTAGCCGGTTTGACCAAACGGGTTTGGTCAAACTAAGATCTAGTCAGCCCCGTTTTGACTGATGACCCGTCGCGGGACTCGGGTCGGAGATTTGTCTTCAAGTAAGGGTGTATTTAATTAATGAATTAGCCTTAGTAGATATGAGGCGATATGTTATTTGAATATGATTTAGTGCAATTTTAAGTCCAACATGATAGGATGTTGTTTCCCGCTGACTGTTTTGATTATATGGTTGGGTGTATTGAATAAGTACCATAGAGGAATTATGAATATATGGAGGCTGACCATTCTAATTCTAAATGACTAGGCTTGGACCATGACATAGATAGGCCAGTAGTACTGTCTTAACGAGTATCTGTTTCACCTGATGTAGTTTTGTGTCACGGCCTGGGGGGCTTAGCTCCAAGTCGGGGCATGGCTGCCTAGTTCCACTTTGGAAAGGAGCCAGCTTAAGTACTAGCCATCTCTGCTTAGGGGGTCGCCTAGTAGAGTTTCTTGTGTACGGTTATGTCATGAGACGGGGAATGGAATAGCTGTTGTCGCTAGGTCTGATCAGTCTAGGACTAGGATGTTTTCCTACCTTGTGGTATAGCCTCGAGTTACAGAAGTAGACTATCGCCGTCCTAAGAACTTATGCGGCATGTTAAGAAGTACAGTCTTCATGTTTGTATGATTCTATGAGTTTTAGAAGGTGAGATGCAAGCCGGCTAAGATTGATAGCGTTTGGATTCCCGATTGTTAACTGATTCACATGATTACGTGTTGATTAGGGTTTGAGTGTATCAGGGCCATGTTACATGGTAACCGCTGAGCCAGCATACCAGCTGCCCTACCTCGAGTTATATTTTATTATCGGATTCACATGATAGCTTTCATATGATAGGTTATATGTTAGTTAATTGTTTCATAACATGAAAAGCATATCATATATGTTTAAGTTTGTATTTTCCATATACATTGCTTTTATGTTATTCATGTTTTATTAAACTCGACATTTCGTGGCTGGGAGAACTCGGAGTTACTCCCCACTGACTGTGGCTTCCGTGTTTATATTTAATGCGGTCGAACAGGTGGTGTTGCATATTTGGGGTACATGGACGAGCTAGCGAGCGAAGTATTTACCTTGGACCTATATTCGGTTCTTAGTTTGTATATTATTATACACTCTTTATTTCCGTATTTATACGGGAGATATGTCTCCCGTCTTGTATATTTCTTTTGTATAATGTTATTTCCGTTTTGTAATGACCTTTTTATTTATGACACCTTCGTATTGTATTCTCATATTTCGTTTATGTATTTAAATAATTTTTTTTTTCTCTTTCCGCAAATTTGAGGGTGTCACAAGTCGTCTTAGCACAGCAAGGCTCGCCGCGAAATTCCTATGCTTTGGGCATAGGATAACATTTCTGTGAACCATTTTTGTTGCTTGATTGAAAGAGCACCTTTTCATATAGATATAGGGCTTGCCGGGTCCTGAGAGGAGACCCGGTCTAAGAGCAGCTCCATGAAGCTCAGCCGGAAAGACATCAATTGCACGCGCCTCAGCCCGAACCCGAAAGGAGGATTCCACCCCTTGTATTGAGTCCCAAAAATGGCTTGGTCAAACGAGTTCCACCTCTTCATTTGTCGCTGCCAAGCCGTAACAACCAGCCAAAAGACCTATAACAATCAGTAAAACTGTCCGTGAGAAAGGGAAGATCTTGTCCATCGCAGCCCGTGTGCCGTGCTTTTCCCCGACTACGCTAGCAAGTGAACTCCCCTATTTTATATTTGATTGGGCAATTTATTAATAATCATGGTATCTCAGATACCTGTGGGAAAGGTGTCAACCTCCCTTATCCGCCTCTGACCGAAGCGCGTGGAGCGAAGCCCTACCCTTCCGGCTGACCAACTACGCTATCTAGTGAACCTATCCCTGAAATAGGGCTTTAATGCAATTACTTATATATCAGAACGCTTGTCAGTAAACCCATTAATTAAATGAAATTGGTCTTTATACGCTTGTACGCCTTGACGCTTAAAAGAAGATCCGGGCGAAGCATTGGCTTAACTTTCTTCCAGTTAGTGAGTGGAACGGGCAGGTTATTGGCGAAGGGACGAGTATGCTGTTGGCTAGAGGTAGAGCAGGATGCTGGCGTAGGGCTTTATAATATATGGGGCGAGGTGGGCTTATGGATGCGAGATGTAAACACCCTTCCATTTTAGAGGGATTTATAAGAAAGATCTCCTGGACGAATTCCCTGAGTTAGGATCGGAGCAAGCGCAGGGGCGGGAAAATGAGAAAGGATCTTTGGAAGAAGCATTTCCAGATGGACCAGAGGAGCCCGGTCGAGCAGTTGAGGACGAAGAAGCGCCTATTCCAGAGGAAGAAGGCGTACCAGACAAGGTAGTTGAGGATGCGATTGATGATAGAAAGGATAGAAAGGTCCCACTATAAACAGAAATGGGAAGATATACTCGTCTATGTCTATCGAATCGGTAAACTGGTCCCACTTTTCGAGCAAGGCAGGGCCGAAGTACAGTATCAAGAGTTCGAGGAACAACGAACAACAGGAAGCATTAAAAAAAACAAAAGAGGCATTCGCCGAAACAATCAGACGCAGTCGCCAATGAAAAAGAAACAGAGGGCACTGTCGACGGGGCTGTCCCAGAAGCTTTAGCGGAAGCGGGGAACAAAGGTTCCTTGGTCGGGTTTGGAAATATTTCTCAAAGTGAAAAGTCTCGGTTTTATGAGCCTTAATTAAAATTAAAAGCTTAATAAGAATAAAATTCCATATTAATAAATAATTCTGAAATTAAGAATTTCTATAATCATATATAAGAGAATAAGATTTCTTAAAAAATATTTTTTTTTAATTTAAAATTTCAATAAAGAATTTAATAAAGAATACAATTCTATTAATTAATTAAAGAATTTAAACCTCATCTTGCTTGTGCAATCAAAGTTTTTAGTGAAAAAGTGGGCAAAAAGGTGACAAAACCCGGGATTTTTGCTTGTTTTTGGATTTTTGACCTTTAAACTAGAAAAATCATAAGATACGAAGTGCCAGTTTTTCTATGATTTTAGGCTTCTAAAAAGGATCTTTTGGACCTGTCATTTTGCTTATTCCAAATCACAACTTTAGAGTGGAATCCATTGTTTTCCCACCGGTAAAACTAAAAAAGATAAAATGAAATTAAAAGAAATTCAAATTTAAGATTTTATGTTGAATTAAGTAAAAAAGAATCGTAATTGGCTCAGAAATATAATCCTGTCATTTGAGTCTAGTCTTTACTGAGATTAGTCCCGTCGCGCTAACATGCTCTCTTTCCCTTGTCTCGTTTCAATAATCGAGTGGAAAAGCAGTTTCATCTCGGCTAGGATCAAAGGAAGCCGGCCCCTAAACTTCTTATTCGTCGGCGCCTTTCTCCCTAGCCTAAGGCACCCGAGGGTTCAAATTAAGAAAGAGTTACAGGAGCGTGTGCTTATTTCTTTTTTTAATTTTTAAATTAATTACGTATTAAATGATGTAAACAACCTCTCATTTCCGGAGGTGTGTGGCAGGTGAAGAGAAGGCTGGATAGGAGTTGAAGCAACAGCTGGCTCGCCAGCAAATCGGACTTATGCAGTGCACTCTTACTTATAATAAGGGGGTATTTCATATGCATCATTGGGTAAGAAGCACACCTGAGCAGGTAACGAACAGAAGTAGTGATTGACTACACTGACTTCTTTTAATCTCTATCTCCTGGAGTCTGGAACTACCCCAGATCCACTCGCTGGGTAAGCACACATGGGAAAGAGAGACTACTCTTCCTTCGGTACGTGACTCAGTATGAACACTCCGCCCTCCGGGCAGGGCAGCTAAGCCACCAGCTGTTGTTATCAAAGCGGCATATAGGAAAGCAGCAACTACTCCCATCATATTTAAATTAATTATAATTAGAATAAGGTCTCTACTGTTCTTATTTAAATTGTACGGAAATGCTATGGCAAAGGGCAAGGCCCAATCATCAACCCAATCCTGTAATTCTTAACAACTGGCTCGCCCCTATTTAATTTATAAAGCTCCTTCACTCGCTCCTCTCGCTTCCTCTCTCTAACGCTCGAGCCTCTTCCGCTCCTTCTAACCGCGACGAGTCCTTCCAACCGCTAGAAGCCAACTCGCTCCGTTCCTGCACTCATTCATTCCGACCGCCTCTTTAGTTGTGTCCCATAACACGGGATATGATCCTTAGCATAAAATAAGAGGATAGGAAGGGAAGCCCCATAACCACGTAGATTAAGGTTGGGTTACCGGTCCTTTGACTCATCCTGGCAAGCCACATGCTCTCCTCTCGCTCCCTTTCCTGCGCCCTTGGTAAAGAATAAGGAAAAGGGGAAAGGAGCCCAGCTCTAGACTCTCGAACCTATCCTTTCGTTCCTACGCTCGTTTGCTACACCACGAAGATCGTGTCCATTGCTTCATTGTCCGAGACCCTAATTGCCATTGCTGCGCCTTCTTCATTAAAGTCAAAGCCACTTGCCAACATAGTCTATGTTAACATCCTAGTCTAGACTCTCGTATAGTAGTCTTCGTTCGAACAGAAGAAAAAGGCATCCTTAATTGCATGCTGGCGTGAAAGGACAGCTTCTTTACCTCATGAAAAGAAAAGGAAGAGGAGTGAGCCTCATGAAGGGAGATTGAGACTAGAATAGTTGGCCAACCAGCTACCGTTTCGAACAGAAGACAAAGCCATCCTGAAAGACAGCTGCATTCTCTCATAAGAGCACATAAGTACTCTTCCTAAAGGCGGGAAAAAAAGGCTAAAGGAGTGAAATCCCGAGACCCATTCTGCCGCTTCAGTCTTGGTCTTGTATTACCTGGGTTTGGAACGGAGTAACTTGACAAAAACCCAGCCACGGTATCCTCCTAAAATGTAAATCTCGGGCCATAACCTTGGACCGAACAACCATGCCCGTCTTCAAAAAGACTCTCGTTTCGTAGAAGAACCCGCTTGCCGGCTCCTTTCATCCGACCAATCGCGGGATCGAACAAGAGATTGAGAATCATCCAATTGCGAGTACGAGATCGAACAAGATATCTCACAAGAGATTGAGAATCCAAATAAAAATGAACTAGTGAAATCTAGCGCCAAACTCCTAAAATGATCTTTCCTTGCGACACCGAACTCTGTTTTTGACTGACGATCGTGAACTCTTTCCTTACGATCCGACTTTCATTAATGAGGACTAGGCAAGTGAATCTTCCGAAGAAGACGAAGAACCTCTGGCCTCTTGTTCATAATAATTTATATTTGTTATACATAAAAAAGAGAATCTTGTCTTATTATTGATTTTCTGTAAGTAATTAAATAAATATTTAAATAAGATTAAAAAGTATTTTTATTAATAATTTGTATTCATCTGCATTTCTTTCTTCCATCAGTTGATGAAGTGTCTCATTAGTTATGGTTCACGAGCTTTTTTTTATTATCTTTCTTGTCCTTACTTATGAAAGTAAGTCAATTGGCATTGCCTGCAGATTGCTCAAAGCACGTAACCTAAGAAATGCGCCTATTCTCCTAAATCAAGACAAAAGGGATTCTACGGCTCAAAGGACTTTTTAGCCCTAAAGGACCCTCGGGCTTGACAAGTTCAGCAAAACCGTAGAGAAAGCGGACTACACCTAGCTTAACCTATCCGATTAAAAAAGAGCTTGGATTGCTGCCTTCGTTCTCGCTCAAGCTAAAGCTCAGTCTGCTAGCTTAAGTCGCAAGTCAAGTAGTAGAGATCCAGTGACAGACAGAAAAGAGAGTTAGACTAGAATGCAAGAATGAATCTCAAAAAGGTCTGCTCCCGCAGTCAGGATTGCTACTTTTTAGGTTTCCAATATCCAATCCAATAAAAGGTATACGTCAAAATATTCTTTTGTTTACGACTATACTCTTATGTATTCTACTCGTATCGTAGTATGAGACTCTCTCGGAAGTAGTTGAAGATCTAAATCTTAAATCCCTTGGCTAAAAAAAGATTGGGCTACTCGTTAGCAAGGAACGTCTCTTTCGGGAACCTAGCCCGATGAATTCAATAGCTACGTCTCGACCAGAGCTTTGCCCGATGAAGAAGCAGAAGAAGAGGAAGTTTCTAATTAAAGATAAGATTTGATGTTGGATGTTCCCTGGGAATATGCCAAAAGAACTAATCTTATTAAAGA
Source organism: Heliosperma pusillum (assembly GCA_022085475.1). Lineage (NCBI taxonomy): Eukaryota > Viridiplantae > Streptophyta > Magnoliopsida > Caryophyllales > Caryophyllaceae > Heliosperma > Heliosperma pusillum. The sequence continues at coordinate 18,655 of JAIUZE010004283.1, forward strand.
AAGAGCTTTCTCGCAGCTTTAGGTATGTAGTCTTTCTTATGCGCGAGGGGCTGAGGGCTAATAACCAACAGCACCCAAAGTTCAACCAATCACGACATGACAACTTTTCTTGTCAAACAAGGCTTTCCAACGCATATCTCTGCCCAATATTTCCTAAATTTTGTACTTGAAGCAAGGAGCGGAGGAAGGACTGGCGGTAAACGAGAGGTGGTCAACATCTAGGTAGTCAACGTGGCTGCCAACTCTAACGCTTCCTCTCCCTTGGTCGAGCATCTTCGTTCCTTGTTCGCGTTAACACACATCCCAGTCCACACATCCAGGCGGTCTGTCCAATAATTGTCATAAAGATGTATAATTGAAGGGGAATTTAGGGGGGTATTCCAAGGGCCAGCTACCCTTGGTCTCGAGTCTTCGAAACCGCCAATGCGGCAAACAAAGTGGCTCGGTCACTGGCTATTCCTGTATCTAGATGTGAGGGCTAAACGTACTCAGGTGCCATTCCTGCCTAAGAAAGCCCTGTCTTTATGCCCCATGGAAGGTCTCTCAGGAATGTATTCACGTGGCCTTTTCCTATATTGAATGCGTGTGCTTTGCCCTCGAATGCAAGCAGGAGTGTCTTCGTTCACTTCGTCCACCAGCCCTAGACCCTAGAAAGTATAAGGGCAACCTATCCTTATGCCCATCCAATCTATCAGGGCAAATCCCCTTCTTTAACGAGGGAATTACATACGGAAGCCTCCTATCTTTGTTCGAGGGCACGTGCGAACATGCGCCAGCCCCCGCTCTTTCCCGTCCCATCCCTCGCCATATATGAATAAAGCTGCGCAACAATAGGAATTTCTTTCATATGGCCTTTCCCGGCTAACGAAAGCTTGAGGACACGTGCTTCTGCCAGTCCTATTACGTGCTTCCTTCCATTGGCTATTTCCCTACGAAACCAATCAGTAGGAAGTCCCATGCGATCAATCTTTGCTTCCTTTTAACGGGTTTGGTACGCCCCTTACTCTTGAGGAGCTTCCTCTGGGAGTGTCCCTTTACTTTAATGGGTTGGTCCCCACATGCACATGCATATGAAATGGACTTAGCTCATGAACAGCAGGAATGTCATGTCTCAATCAAACCCTCACCAATGCCTTGTGAAAGTGTCCCCGCGGGTACCCTCAATCCTTTTGTTTGGGGATGTGGCTTGCTTCCTTTGTTCCATCATCAGCATCAGCTTCTGAATCGGCACTTTTTCTTTCTTCGATTGCATCCTCGGTCGGAACATCTTCGATTCCACCGGCTTCTTCTGTTGGATTCTTATCCGCAATCAGCCTCAGCTTCCCCTTTAGACTAGTAAAAGCTGGAGAACATACTTACGCCTCACCATTGGAGGGCACACTCCTCCTCTTTTTATTATATTTATGCCTATAAGGAAATCGAAGTATCCAAAGGTTTCTTCCTGTAGTTCTCATTACTTAATGTAATGAAAAGATGTCCTATGATATGTCACCCCAACTCGTTATCTTCCCTTGAATGTTCCCTTACGGCTAAGGTTCAATAGCCTATCCTCTAATTCCTCTAATTCATATGGTTATCTTCCCTACTAAAAGAAAGGACATCCTTCTATGATATGCTCACCCGTAACATACGTTTCTAAGCTCGTTTCGTACCAATAAGCTCTTAAGGCTATTTATAGCTCGAAGAGGAACCATAAAGCGTATTTAGCTGGAACAAGGTATCCCCCTTTCTTTTTACCATAAGGGACAGGGAGGAGGGGAGCTCAAACGAGTGTCGTAGTGGCGAGACCAAAAGCAAAGGATCTTTCGTTTAAACGAACTGACCCTTATCCTTATAATGTAACGAAGAACCTACCCGAAATAACAACGCTTACTCGACCGACCCCTTTACTAAGGGGAGTTAAAATTCCCAAAGTGCCCTCCCTAGTCCAGAAGTAGAGCCAGTCCCTTCTTCTTTATCAGACTTACAAATGAGATTCGATTCGTCTTCTTATGGAACGTAGTCCGAAATTCTTAATGAAGATCTTAATTAGTTCGATTCATTCCTGTCCAATAAGATTAGGAATCTCCTGTACTAGCCTGACTATACTAGATCAATCTACCCTTTATTCTTGTAAGGAAGAAAGAGTTGACAAGCGCTAACCTTAGGTCGTTCGTTCCTCTGACTCTGACTGCTGTCCCTTCTTTTATATCAAAGAGATCTCCTAATATTTAAACTTAGATTCTTGCTTTATAAGTTGAGGCACTCCTCATTTATTCATTGAAATTGCTTCTTTACTTATGATAACACTTGTTTTTGAATTCAATACAATTTAATTAATTAATTTGAATTTATCTACCCTGACTTATAGATAAAAAGATGGAATAGGCTTTCTTTTCAATGCCTCAGACACTATGCATCCATTTCGTGAGAGCATTAAGGCGGAGTCAGCTATTTAGGTAGATTCTTAGCTTCGTTCAATACTCGCGCCATACCATACTTCCACAACAACCTGCTCGCTCTTCGCTCGCTTCATTACGTAGACTGAAGTCGGCCCCTCACCTTTCCTGCGGGCAGCTGAGTCTAAGATCTTTAGACGAAACCCGATTAGATGGGCTAATATATCCACTCGTTTCTTTAGCTCTGAACTCGCCAGTTCGGTACGTGACTAAGTATTGTAGCTAGTGTCTCGATTGGCCACTTTTCTTCTTTCATCGTCGAAGAGAGTCGCCTTCCTTTGGTCTAGTAGGTGTGTGTCGTAGCAACATGAATCAGAAGTCTTTTGCCTTAGAATATCTTTAAATTTTTTTTTTTCCTTCTCATTCTTATGCGAGCTCTGGAGCAAGGGCTCACATGCCTTATCGGCAGGACTACTCGAGCACCTTAATGAAGAATCCAATCATCTTGGACATACGGTAGGGGCTTCCTAGTAACAAAGCACTGGAACATCCTTTCTTGACTTCTTTGCTAGCTTGCTTTGTTAAAGATTTTACTTGCGCGGCGTAAGGGAGAGCTCTTGCTGCTGGGAACTTGTATCCATCCGCCAAATTCCTGAATGAATAAGGCTTCGGTAATAAGCTGGGGTTAAATTCTTCTGTCCAATACCGCTCCCTCGGGAGAAATGTAGTCTGTCTCTACTTCAAGAAACGGAATAAAAAGAGAAGCCCAAGGTATAGTATAATAGAGCACAGCTTATACAATACAGGAAAGACGGCACCTATAAGGTAAGGTGTTTATTAAAACGTTAACGATCTGCCAAATCTTGCTTACTGTTCTGGGAAAGAAGGCTTCTTTAGAGAGGTTTACCTCCGGAAACTCTTTCAAGAAGAAGTGGGTTCTTCTCTTCCTCGGTATAAAAAAAGAGAGAAGAAACTCAACTCAAATTCATTTCTTTACCAGAACAATTGGACTCGTTTCCGGCAAAGGCTCGATCGAAATAAATAAAACGCAAACTTAGAAATAGAAAGGATAAGAATGAAGAGGTCCTCGGAGTTGACCAAACTTAGTCATCTGGGCTAAGATGCTATATTGTAGAAGATTTAAATAATATGAGTAGTGTGTGGCAATAGAGGAAGGCATATCCGACTCTTATGGAACGTAGTCCAGTCCCTATATATGCTTGGTTTAATTGATCGACTTTCGCTAGCTTATCTTCCCTTGGACAGAAAGATGCTATGCTTGAGCCAGCTACAATTCTCAATTTGTTCTCGGGGAGGAGCACGAGCTGCCTATACTATACTATACTATACTAAAGGCTTAAGCTTTTAAATTACCTCGGAAGAGATGCTTTGCTTTAAAAGTCTAAATTCCTGGGGAGGATAAGTCTTAAGACAGTTCTCCTTTAGGGTTCCAAGGCCTAAGGCCTATTTTGCATCTCCCGACCTAGCGAGTGAAGAACGAGAACTAAGAAGAGTGAGTGAATAACGAAACGAAGCGAGTGAAGCGACTTCAGAAGGAGTAGGTAGCTTGGGAGATAGAATTCCCAGGTGTTAAGAGTGTGAAAAGGAGTGTGAATCTGCCGAACAACAGTTCAGGAGACGTGGTCAAAGCACGGGTTAGGGTTAAAGAATATAATAAGAAATAAATCTAGTGTAAAGAGCGTAATGAAAAGAAAAAAAGAAAAATTATTTTCTTTTTTAAATTAAAAAAAAAAGAAGGAAAGATTTAAACTTCAAGCTTGATTCCGCAGAAAGAGGTACGTCTGGACAAAGCATCTTCTTCTGTAAGTCGAGCTTCAACTCCTTCCTATCTAGAGCTGGAACTTGATAACGAGCAAGTTTACGTTTTATATGTCCTTAGGCCGCGCCACGTTAAACAATGTCTGAGAGTGGGCGTCTTTTCTTTACCAAAGTGAGAAACGACCGATGCTTTATTTCATTGCTCCACAGAAGATTTCTATAGGTTTGGTTCATAGAACCTATAATAATATAAAATAATAAAAACTCCTTCCTTGGTGTATCGGTTCCTACTCTCACCTAAACCTGAGGATAAACTCTGGCTTGCTTATGCTTTTTTCTCTTATTCTTTTTAATCGTTCCACTTTTGGCAGACCAAAACAAAAGAAGCAAGTCCGAATAGTTCGCAAGTTTTACAACAAGCCAAGCATAAGCACTTTAACTGAGAAAGATATTTGCCCGCTTGCTCTGTATCAGAAGTAGTCTTAGGGTCAGTCATCCGCCTAATTAATTCGAATGAACAAAGTGCCATTTTATCATTTGCTGTTAGAAGGGAAATTAGATCACAAGCAATCCCCGGCGAGGGGTGTCAGTGGGAGGAAGCCTTTTGATGAGCTGACCAAGTCGTTTTCTTATCTGGCGCTATGGTACGTGGTCGCTTCCTCTATCAAGTAAGCCGTCCTTAGCTTTGAACCTTAAAGTCCGGGTGTAAACACCCCTTAATAGAATAGTCTTTTTTTGGACTTAGCACTGCTTGCTAGAACAGATACAGATGCGTGTGCATCTTACTAACTTTACCCCTCTCCAGATGGTCGAGAGAGCTCTTCAAGCCGCATCCTCTCCTATACTAGAAGTCGATCCAGCTTTCGCATTCCTCTCCGTCTTCTAACTTAGAATTCTCATGCTCGCCATTTCATCCCGGAGAAGAGAATACCTATAACCCTTTGTTCAAGTCAAGCAGGAACCCCGGGAGCTTTGGCTTTGGCAGCGAGAGCAGAGGTTGTTTACACGTCTTCCGTTGGTCGAGTAAGCTATGGGCTGGCTTTTTACCCATATAAAAGATAAGAAACTTAGCATTTGTTCAAAAGATAAAAGATATCTAAGTGTGCACTCAGTGAGTCATCTTTCCGGGTAGCCGACAGAGCTTCAAGCCATAAATTTATTATTTTTCCTTTCGGATAGGGATACCGGATTTGCTTGGTTATGTAAGACACCTTATTAGTGTAAGAAAAGAAGAAGTTGCAAGTTTTAAAAATTTATCGTTAAAGCGAGCATTTCTTGCATTCGTCGATACGCTGCTTTTAATTCCCAGCTTATTGTATTGGCCGCTCTTCGGTCGCTCGCTCAATCATCAAAGACAAGATTATAGGACGGAGGGACAAGCAGAATTGCTACCTTCCCGAATAGAGCTAAGAAAGAGAGGTCCCACAGGCTCTTCTCTGGGTACACCAACACGGTCAGGTCACTTTCTCACCTACGACAAATAACAGACCAAGTCAGAGTCAACGAAAGCACACATCCTTTATCATGAGGTTCCAGTTCCGCGGTTCCGATCCACAGTAACAGCAGCGCCGTCAAGATCCTAAGAAAGAGCACCTCCAGAAGATTGATCCCTCCGAAGATTGGGTGTCCAAGATGGCTTTTCTTGTCTAATTGTTTTGTATAGAGTTTCTCATTTATAAGGGGTGGCCCCTTAACTTTAATCGGGGCTTGCTCCCCTTAATCTGGCAGCTCACCTCGCGATTAAATTCCCTAACATCTACTCCCTCTTCGGTCGTTTCCTTACAGTCGAGTAAGCTTCACTTCCTCAGCTCCATGCTCGCTTCCTTACGTACACTCGCTCCCAAACATCCCGTCCGTTCTTCAGCGGCTTCAGTCGCAGGGAGAGGAAGCTGAAAGTCAAAGTAAAAGGTTGGGGTGTCCGCTTTAGTTACTCGAACCTGACATAGGCGAAAAGGACTAAATATCTAGTATGTCCTAGTTGGTAAAGACCTCTCAGACCGGACACTGCTCGGTGATCGGCTGGAACCTACTCCTGTAGATCTGATCTCGAACGCCCAACTTTAAGCCAAGTAAGAGCTCAAAGCCAAGAAAGACTCCCATCGCGCTTCGCTCGGTTTGACTTTACTCAGCTCCTTCAGCATTTGTCGCTGAAGTCGCATCGCTTCACTCGCTACTTTTCCTTTCTCTTAAAAAATTCTATAAATTATAAATAAGGGGTTATTACAAGTTCATATTCTTATTCTTTCTTCATTCGTGATTTATCATTCCTTCTTTTCTTTTCATAGAATAATTAATTCTTAATAGAAGGGACGCGAGGGCAACCCCAGTACTTAACCACGTTCTTCATGAGAAAGGCTTTGCGCAAGAAAGAATATATCGCCTAGTCTAACTCTTAAGTCGGAACTAGAGGCAATTAATATTGGTAATGGACTTTATTTTTCACCTGGAATTGCAACCACCAAGTGGAAAGTCGGGGTTGGGACGCTCTTCCCTTTAACTTAACAAATGTGTGATTCAATTGAGGGTCGGCTGGCCTTCCAGCGATAGTAGTTAAGCCTTACTCTTTAGAGTAAGTGAATTGGCATTACCTTAAGGTTGGGAACTTCAGATAGTCAATCAGCCTTTTATCAAGCCCACTTACAAACCAACCCATGCCTCTAGTTTTAGGAGCTGAGGAACTAAACAATATAAATATTCCTGCTCGCCTTTATAATAATATAATAAGAAGGGCATTTCGCTCGCTCCATGACCTTTTGTTTTGAGCCCAATGGTTTTTTGTGGTTCTGGAACTGCCTCCGCAAATGCTTCGTCTTGTGAATCTGATTGTTCTTGTGTTGTGTTCTTTTCTTTTTTGCTGGGCTTGTCGCATCTAGAGCTATTTCATAGGATCCAAGCCAGATCCTATGGATCAAAGTTGTCCCTTTTAGTTTAGATCGGTAAAATCCTAAAACTCAGGAACTCCCTGAACTTCATCTTCGTCTGGGTCTGGTCCAGCGGACGTGGCAGTAGAGGTCAGTCCTATTCTGGATCCTGTTTCTGTGTCTTGTGTATCCGATGTGGATGTCAAGGGCTGGTACCTTTCCCTTTTTCTAGGGTTCTAGGGAAAGAGTCTCTTTTCCTTTGTTCATGGTGAGGTATCACCTTTCTTTCCATCATCAGAAAGAACTGAATCCGGAATAGATGCTTCGATTTCATCTGCATCATCGGGTGGATCTTCATCTGCTTCTCTGTCTACAAAAGCTTCAACAACTTCATCCGCACTTTCTTAAAATACGCACTTTCTTAACACTTAGCTCTTAAAATAAGGCAGAAAAGGCTTCAACTGCTTCATTTGGTGTAACTGCTGCTTCCCGCGGAACTGGTGTCCTTCCTTGTTTCTTGAGCTTGAGATGGTAGTGGTAGCTCTTCTTTTCCCGATGTCAATGTAGCAGTCGCGGTACAGCTTCATCTGGATTATCCGTAAATGCGTTAACTTAGTCGTCTGGTCCAGTCACAGTCAGTCCAGCCGTAGCTTCTTTCAAAAGCGCTGGAAATGCTTAAACTTGTTCAACTTCTTAAAGCTTAAAGCTCTGGTAACGCGTTAACTTACTCTTGTTCTGGCTCTATATTAAAGGGTAGTTCGAGCCCCTACTATCATAATCGTATCGCATCCTTATACTATACCCTTTTGTTATTTATGGGACTCGACCGTATAGGGAGAGGCTATTTATAGCTAGTGAGACGAATACTAGCTAGTAAGTACGTCTTATGTTATGGAAGGCTTCGCGCCTCGGCTCAATTACTAAGAAAGGCTATCTGCCCTGCATATAGCTTTGTCCCATCGCTAAGATACGTCCTCAATCCGCGCTAATATGACATGGTTCCCCCGCCTCAATTATATCTACTTGGGATAGGCCAATTAACTAGAGGAATCTGCTCGTCAACTGCTGTAATATGAGTCCCAAAACCCCGAACCCACACGCAGCAGTCTGTTCTATACCCTTGGTGCGTCCGCTAACAGCAGGAATATTCCCATTAACTTAAATATTTTTTATTTATATTATAATTCTTATAGAAATTCTTAATTTAAATCTGTAAGTAATTCAATAAGAAGTCTCTGTCTATAGAACGAGCGAAAGATATGAAGCGAGTATGTTAATGAGGAAATATTTATTATGTCTAAAGGTCAGAGTATTTGGGGGACCCTTTTCCTTTGGAAAGAAGATCTTCCCGCCCCTTCCTTATATTGTTATTGTGTAAACCTTGCGAGCGACAGCCAAAGGAGCTTACTTAACCACATTATGCAGCTTAAGTACGGAAATGCTATTTTAATGTTTTTCCAGAGAAGAGAGTAGTCTCGGGCAAAGCCAGCTACTTCTTACGGGTTACGGGTAAAGGACCCCTACTTATACACATTCTAATTTCTTAGAATTGATCCAACCATTTCTTATTTCAGGATTTCAATTCAAGAAAAGAATGCCAGTGCATTTAGGGCTAACCCAGGGACTGCCACTTCTACTTCTCCAGCCCCAGATTATGATCCTATTTCCAATCCTCCTATTTCCAATCCTATATTCATTCCAATCCTACCGTACCATCCCGGATCCACCGTCAATTCGCTCTGCGAGCACGGAACCTCTATAGTAGAGCACCTTTGTACCTTTTCCAAAAGATGAAATTGAATTAGAACTCGTTTCAACCTATAAGGGTATATCGCAAGAGATTTCGAATCCAAATTCCCCTTACTAAATAGAAGTAGAAGAATTATGCGCAGCAGAATTAATTGAAGTATCTGGGCTATGAAGTTAAGGAGTCTCCGAGGCTGACTTGGGTTAAGAAGCCAGCCCCTTATTTAATTTTAATTTTCGGTAAAGAAAAGAAAGGGCGCACTCTGCTTTAAATTAATAAGTCTCGTGCTCGTGAGAAAAGGTAATGTCAATGGACAAGGCTATTTCGAGCCGATCAAGTGTTGTTTCCGGGGCCGGGGATGGGGTTTTAGTTTCGTCCCGCGCCACTTGCGCACAATCGCACAATACAATACAATAAAGGCTTATCTTATTTTAAGTTTTAAGGAAGAAGAAAGATTCTTTTAGCACGTCAACTGTTATCCTCGCACGCATGCGCTCGCTCATTCTGGCTTAAAAGGAAAGGAAAGGTATGCTCATCAAACTTATACTTTCTTTTTCGCTTTTTCGAAGATTTGGCTCGATAGAAAGATCGTATAATTCTGGCTTTGGCTCTTCTTGTCCACTGTCCCCAGCGAGAAGATATATGATTTGAATCTGCTGCTTTAGCTGTTAGCTGAAATACTTTATTTAATTAGGCTCATAGGGCGCGGCTTTCTTCTAATAAAGCTCGAAAGTATGACTCTTCGATACGAGTCTCAGGAATGGGATTCGACTGCTTAATCCTACAATAGCGCGTGTGCTTCTTTCGCATTAATCCGTGGAGTATAATGACCCATGGATTGGTTAGTCAATGATCTCCTCTCTCCAAATCAAAGAATTAGTGTACCAATTATGTTTACCCGAGGAGGGGATTACCTCATCTGTGAGGGTTCCGCTAATCTTAATTATAGAGGTTGAGTAAGGGTGAGCTCGCTTGAAGCTGGGGCGCGTCTGGTGGTATCGTATATAAGATCACACGGCTGCTTTTAGGAGCGATCTGTTCATCCAACTCGAAATCTCGTAAGAGAAGAAAAGAAGATGACGCCTCAAATTCCTATGAGAATCTTGGTGGAAAAAACCACTGGAAATTTTAATTGGGAAAGCAAGAATCAGTCTCTCCTTTTTGTTGGGGGAGAGCAGACTTGTAAAAAATAAGAATGAAAAAAATGATTGTTCGAGTTCGAGAATGGCTATTTACAATTGCTCCTTGTGATGCAGCGGAACCGTGGCAATTAGGATTTCAAGACGCAGCAACACCTATGATGCAAGGCATAATAGACTTACATCATGATATCTTTTTCTTCCTTATTCTTATTTTGGTTTTCGTATCATGGATCTTGGTTCGCGCTTTATGGCATTTCCACTATAAAAAAAATCCCATCCCGCAAAGGATTGTTCATGGAACTACTATCGAGATTATTCGGACCATCTTTCCTAGTATCATCCTGATGTTCATTGCTATACCATCATTTGCTCTCTTATACTCAATGGACGATGTAGTAGTAGATCCAGCCATTACTATCAAAGCTATTGGACATCAATGGTATTGGACTTATGAGTATTCGGACTATAACAGTTCCGATGAACAGTCACTCACTTTTGACAGTTATATGATTCCAGAAGATGATTTAGAATTAGGTCAATTACGTTTATTAGAAGTGGACAATAGAGTGGTTGTACCAGCCAAAACTCATATACGTATTATTGTAACATCTGCTGATGTACTTCATAGTTGGGCTGTACCTTCCTTAGGTGTCAAATGTGATGCTGTACCTGGTCGTTTAAATCAGACCTCTATTTTGGTACAACGAGAAGGAGTTTACTATGGTCAGTGCAGTGAAATTTGTGGAACTAATCATGCTTTTATGCCCGGCCTGCTGGGATCACCTCTGTGTATGGATCACTCGATACCGCGGACACCGAGCTCTGAGAACTGGCAAAGATTCTTAAGTTTTCCTAACTCGCCAGAAGAGGGGGGCGGAGAAGTCGCCAGTAAACCGACTGAAACCGCACCCGTTGACCCCGACCCGTTTATTATTCCTTCACCTGCAATGAGCGTAGGAGATCTTTTGGCCGAAGCCGATCAGGAGGTACAAGGTCCTGCACCAGTAGTGGCTGAGCCCGTGGTAGGACAGCCGGCGGAAGACCCGATAATCGCGGCTAGGCAGAAGGCTAATAGCTTTCCGGACAATCCTTCCTTCACAACGGCCTTGAATAGAAGAGACCAAGTGTCCGACATAATGAAGACACTTATTGCGTCTCAAGGAATGATTGTCGATACATACAACGTAGAGAAGGGCGTCGAGCTTTTTCTCTATGACGATATGCAAAAAGCACCCCAGTACCGCAACTCTAAGCTCAAAAAGTTGGTCGACGATCTCTCAGACCGGGGGGTCCAAAGCCCTAAGTTTGCAAAAATCCTCGACGAGATCCGGTCGTTGGGTGAGTAGGCGACTCGGTGCTGCGGGACATTCTACATTGGTGTAAAAGATTTCTTTTTTTCCTGATTTTAGGTTAAGTGACTATACATAGGACTACTGGGATGAAAAGGCAGGATGTATTCCGACGAAATGCTATTGATTCAAGAAGGACTATAATGAGGAGGACGACAGACCCACTCACGATCTACTAAAGGTATCGGAGATTGATTGGTTCAAATCCAATTCGTAAGATGGCAGTGATCTTTAGCTGGTCATGGCCATTAAACCTTTTTTTTTAAGGGCGCTAGCGCGCCCCTATAGAGTAAGGCTTTCTCTTTTTCTTCTTACGCCAAATCCGCTCTCGCTCGCCGCTACTAACGAGGTCTCGGTTGATTTCTTTTCCTTTAGCTACTCAGATGTTTCAGTTCGCTAAGTTTGAACCAAAGAGCGCGGGCTAGCCACAGAGCTTAGATACGATACGGTTTCCCGATCGGAGAGCCATAGATCACAGCTTAAGAGCTCCCTATGGCCTTTCGCTTTCATTGCGAGAAGACCTTCTCAAGGCCCAGGCATCCTGCTTTCTTTTCTTTTCAATGCCCGGGCATCCATCCAATGCATTTTCTCGAAAAAAGCATGCTTGCTGGCAGGGGTGTGAAGCAGTGTCAAACCAAAATACCCAACAAGCATGCTGCCCCGACCGATACTTGTTCACGAGGTCTCGGGAAATGTGCTTGATCGAATTCACACTAACGCTGCTTTCCTTGTCATTTGGCACCAACAAGCACTTTTGCCTATGTTTCGGCCTGTCTTTTGGGCATTCAAACGGTAGTTTCTCTTGTGTGTTGGGCGCCATTTGATACCTTTTTCTTTGAATTGAGCATTCAACCGTTGTAAAATGCCTCGGCCATAAAGACGAGGCGGGATCATTCAACCAAACTTTATATCAGGACGAGTCAATCTTTCGAGCATGCATAACAAGAACAATAGTTGCACAGTTATTTTCCTTTGATTAGGAAACGGTAGCATAAACAGCCAATTCTCTTGGATCGAAGCCTGGAATTTCCTATCGAAGAGCTTCTTTTTCAACAGATCTCTTGTCTTAAAGTGGAATCGGCACCCCAAAAGGGGGGGAAAGCTTTGAAGCACTAATGCAAACTACGAATTTTCTTTACTCTTTTTCAAGAATTCAATGGCAAAAGTTGAAGATAAAGGCTGCTCTCGGAGAACATGATGCCGATCCATAAGTATAGGACGCGCCAGAACAATAGCTCTCATACCTTTGGCTTTCAGAAAAGTAAGTCAATGAAGCTCCTGCTGCTTTTGATCGAGGACCAGCCCTTTCAGAAGATGCGGCTTATGATCCCCTGCTTTTATGAGGGACAAGATAGGGGCATAGAAGTAAGGAATAAGAGGCATATATTGGTTGAACAGAACGAGTCGTAAGTAAGGAATGCCAAAGGTAGCTTGATTGACGGGAAACCGGCTTGACAAGCGAAATCCTTGAGAAAACGAAACTAATCCGGGGCCGAAGACGGAGGAAAAGAAGCCCTCTCTTCAAGAAGAAGGGATGGCTATTGATGTTCCAGTCGCTGCTGGTGGAAGTTAAGCCATTAAGTAGGAAACAATTGAAGATATTCTCGAAGAATCTGCAAAGTGGCAGCAGGCTTAGGGTATTTCATGTCAAAGTAAGCCAAAAGGGCTGTTTCATTCAGTCCCAGCCGAAGACGTTCATTCATAAGCAACAGATCTTGATCAATCAGAAGGAGTCGTCTCTTACCAATAAGAAAGTCCAGTACCAGCTCAGATTGAAATAACGGATCTAGATGTTCCTGTTTTTGCTCGTGAAGAAGTTTGGGATACTGGTGATCGTGATCAATAAAAAGTCAATACTAGGCATAGAAACTTATAAATGTTTTAGAAAGGTAGGTGGAACCTCCACTCTTAAGCCAAAATCTCAAGGAAAACCACCAATTCATATAGGTTGACACCCAAAAAAGAAGGGTTTGGTAGAAAAAGTTTACAGAATTTCTCATTCTAGAAGGTAAAAGGGCTCCACGACTGAATTCCCCGAAAAGTGTGGACGAATTCGAATTCAAAAGAAGCTCTTCTTGAGGCAGCTTTCCAGATATTGATCCACAAAGAAGTCGCTTTTTCAGCTGAAGAGACTGATGCTTTCGCTGATAGCGTTGGAAATAGGGATCCCATTCCTTAATAGACTAGACACGTTAATCCTTACTCACCTTATATCTGGTACCTCTCTTAGGCCTCTGTTTATCAGTTCCGCAAGAAGAAGAAAAAAGACGAACAAAAAAGACGGTAAGTCGTGAACGAATTCGAGGCTGACCCGGATGAGAATTCAGTTGATTGGTCCCACTCTTCTTTATGGGAGCAAGTATCGGCTAAAGCGGGAGAATGAGAAGGAAAATTAGCAGTGTAAAGGGTTTCTGCCGCATCTACCACTTTTGAATCAACGACTCGATCAACTTTGTCTTCATGTGGTTCTTTTTAATCTTCGCGTTCAACTGAGAAGACTTCCCTTTCTTAGGCCTAGTCTCATAGGTAAGGAACCTCCCTCCTAGCTTCAGGGTACCCAATTCTTGTGTTAGCCAAGAAAGGCTAAGTGCAAGTCGAAGGCGTCGAAGAAGCAGCCGACCCAGTACTTTAACCAGTGTCACCGTTGCGCTTGAGGTGGTGAGAAGTCATCCTTGTTATCAATCATGCGAGGTGAGCGAGTCGTCTATCTAATTAGACTTTTTAATCTAGACTATTCTAAAAGAAACTCTATAACAGCATTCCTTGGGAGCAGTTGCCTTTTACATTATATAAAACGCTTCTTCATCAGACTTTGAGGGTCTTTTTCCTGTGTACCCGACCTCTCGTGCCAAAAGGGTCCCTTTACTTTAGTACTACTTTAGTTGATATTGATCTTAACCTTTCATCAAACCAAGCTTGCTTGTTACCTTAGAAAAGAACGTCTGTTGTTTACTGGCCTAGTAAGTTAAAGTTTAAGTATACATAGTAATAAGAATAAGAAAGACTGCATTCCTTAGTCCTAGCATCATTAGACGACAACTATAATACATAAGTGCACTTCGCTCGCTAACTACTACTTGCCCGAGAATATACTTGTCTTAGAATTGGATTGGGGTAGAGTTTCTTAGAATGTGCCACTCTTTAATATCACATCTCAAGGTATACGACTTAGTATAAATATAAGTAGTAGGGCGCCACCGGTGCACTAGGAGAGAAGTAAGAAGGCTTGGTCGCATATCAGCATCGTCTCTCATTTAATGTTTTTCGGTCGGATAACAAATGAAATAGCTATACTAAATATGTTTCCCCATGTAAGAGATTAAACTCCAGGAAATGGGATTTCTTTCCTACTTACTTAGTCTTCCATGAGAAAGAAGACACAATAGCCACTTAAGTAACAACTACTAGTGTAGGCATGAATAGGGGGGGCGCCCCAATCGGCTTGATCCTTCTCACTAAACCCTTTCTATACTCTACTAATGCAACAGCTTCCTATACACCGCTTAGAAAGCTTATCACTTATAAAGGAGAATGGAATGCATCCGCTGCTTGAGGAAGTCATCTGATGTAATGGACAGCTGCTCAGTCGTCTTAGTCTTTGCCTTGTATAATAAGCCTTATAGTATAGTTAGTAGAGCACCTTTGAGATACTTTTTTATAATGGAAATGCCTTAAGACTACGCCTTTTACCGCTTGACGCAATAGAAGATAATCGGATGTTGGATTTTGCGTAAGATGACTAACAAACTGAACTGCTTAATTAAGAATATTATTATATACGCAATTAATTGGGCTTATTTGACACCAGATCAAGGGTACTTTATAGTTTTTCGGGAATTGCAACATGAGAAACCACCTGTCATTTAGAAAGGCTTTAGCCACCTGTCTTGTAAGTAGAGGCCAGCCCTGGCGTCATCCAACCTAAGTAGTTTATTCATATTTAAGGACTTCTTATAGCCGCCCCTTATGATATAATAACACAGGAACGAGACTAAACGTCATAACTCACACATCCAATAACGTGTCTTGACCCTAACTTGTGAATATCCTATGATTTTCATTAGCGCCTTTTGGTCACGAAACTCGGAACTAGAATAAGGATAAATGCCAAGGGCTATTACAAGTGCTCGGGCACAACAACTGGGAAATAAAAATTACGTGTAGTATAAAAGAGCGTAGCGGGATTACTAGCTTGAACAAGATCATAATAATAGGAAGGAAGTACAAAAGAATATCCAGTAGGCGAGAATCCTTCTTCAACAGAAAAAATCAGGTGGAATAGAATAACAGGGTTTATTTCTAGTGTAAGAAAGAGAAAGTACTAGTAGAATAGAGAATAAGAATCCGGTGAGAAAGAAGGCATAGAGAAAACAACGTTGTTTCCGAGGGAGAATAGATTGGCGGCGTCAGTCCCTCCGTTCCGTGTGGGAGAGTTGTATTACTAGTCGTCTAATCCCAAAGTGGCTGCTCGATCTATTATAAAATAGAATCACTATAAGTCGTCGGATTATGCCATGTCAGGAAAATAAACTACTATCCATATTATAATATAATACAAATGCATTAAAGCTTAGGCGGGAAGCTAGAAGCAGCAAGCGCAGTAAGCCAACATACTTTATTCATTGTTTGCACAAGCAGAGACCAAACCACCATACGTAAGAAAAAGTTACTAGTATAGTGGGAGCTTCCTTTGATTGAGGCAATCGGCCAACGACTCCCGGCTATGCAATGGGAGAAAAGTGGGCGGGGTGGAGGAGTGAGAAAAACTCATCGTATACAAAGACTAGTACATTTCTAGCCTTAGCATACGCGAAAGCGAGGACACAGAGGAGGATTGGCTGGCTGTAGCAGGAAAGGGTAGCCCGAACTCATTGTTACTGTCCACACCACCGTCTAATAAGATAAAAGATAGAAAGATCTGGCCAATGCGCACTCGCTTCACGGATTACGTGTGCTCGGCCCCAAGATCTTTTAGGAATAGGCGTAGTTGACTCCCTTCTATGAGGGAAGAAATCTACTTAAAGAGGGTCTATCCGTTCGTCGACACAAGCTCACTTCAATCCCGCTAGCTAGTCTAAGTCCTTGGGAAAGATGATGGGTTTACTAGCACCCTACAGGCACACCTTACTGGGTAAATAAAGGCCGGGGGAAGAAGACATTTTAAGCGGTATTCGCAGCAGGTGCATCTAATTCGTCTTAAAGTAAAGACAGCTAGGGCATCTTACGAAAGACAGGTCCTCGGGATGCCTTGAATTGGCCACGGAAGGTGGTGGTGGATCAATCCCACATCTATAAGAGGTGGGCGCCTCATAATGATCAGTAGCAGATCCCTTTCAAGAGGTAGCCAGTAAGGGAGTAGTTTCAGATGACGACGAAGAAGTCTCATACCCCTGAATTAAAACAAAGGAGGTCTCAGTTTCAAATGATCGATCCGCTCTCGACGAATCAGTTGGAGCGGCTATTGCTGATGTTGGCGATTCAAAAGAAGCGGATTCAGGAGATCCAGCTGTTTTTGCTGGAGAATGAGTTGATAGAGCTCTTGCCAATGTTGGAGGTTCTATTGCTGGGGGAAGGTCCCATTCATTATAGACTAGGAATCCCAACTCTTATTATAAGTAATCGGGAACCACCTTAAGAAGAAGGTAACCTCTCTCAAGACCCAGCTTATAAGTTCCGCAACGAGAAGGATAAGCACGGGACGAAGCCCAATAAGATAAGGAAAACCGGAGCTGGTTCAGTGTGTAGTAGCACCCTCAGAGAGGGGTCAGCAAAATCTTTTATTAGACAGAAACGTCCGTAGAAAGGTTGTTGGCCTATGGCGAACCGGCTTCCGAAAAAGAAGTTGATTTATCAGATAGTTGGGGGACATTGTCCCGGGAGACCTCGGCCAAAGGGAGATTTAGGTCTAGACTACTAAGGCGCGGTAATCTTGTGTTTTTGAGGACCTGTGGAGAGAGAA